>CABHPP010125450.1:0-12973 GCA_902168425.1 Peromyscus attwateri | reverse complement strand
AATGGGGGGTGGGCTGGGGGGAAGGGGAGGGGGGCGGGAGGGGGGGAACAAGGGAATCCGTGGCTGATATGTAGAACTGAATGGTATTGTAAAAATAAATAAATAAAAATAAAATAAAATAAAGATGACCTTGAACTCATGATTCTCCTGTCTTTACCAAGTGCTGAAATTACAGCTATGGGCCACCATGTCTGATTATGCAGTGCTGGAAATTTAACCTAGGGCCTCATGCATTCAAGCCAAAAACTTTACCAAATGAGCCCCTGCCCTAATCTTATTTTCTAAATTTCGTTTCATCTGTTAGGATGCACACAAGGTGCATATATTGCATGTGTTCAGTATGACTCTTAAGCTCCTCCTATGTCATAACAGGGTCTCTTTATTCCATTTTATTTATTGTTTTTTTTTAAAGATTTATTTATTTATTATGTATACAGTGTTCTGTCTGCACATACACCTGCAAGTCAGAAGAGGGAGCCAGATCTCATTACAGATGGTTGTGAGCCACCATGTGGTTGCTGGGAATTGAACTCAGGACCTCTGGAAGAACAGCCAGTGCTCTTAACCTCTGAGCCATTGCTCCAGCCCCCATTTTATTTATTGAAGAGACCAGTTTATTTGTTCTTTAGGATCTCATACTGAGATTTAGTTGATTACATCTTAGTGGTATTGTATAGATGGGTCTTCTGGACCCATATACCTCTGAAATTCTACACAAAGGCTTATTATATTTATTTATCTCGTTAGTTATTATCTGGTAAAATGATTTTGTAGGGAATACTGTGCTGTAGTTATCAGGAAGCACATATTCTCCGGTTATTTAACCTTAATTATACCAAGGTTAATCAATCAGTGGGTTTTGGTGTTGGTAGCTTGACCCATCAGTTATTAATGTTCCTATTGACATTGCACCTGGTTCCGTAATTGGTGACAGTCACTTCCTACCTCCACCATTTTATAAGCCATGGGAATTTCAAAGTCTACAGTTTTCTGTGGGGAGAGATGTCTTAATCTCCTATGTAATTAGCCTAAAGTAGAGCATATGTTGGAAAGACAAGATAGATGTTTGATCCATCCCTTTATCTGACAATTTAAAAATAACGAGTGGATGCTCTAATAATTGCAGTGTTATGAATGAATGGAAGTGTTAATAATTGCTGTCTTTCACCCTATGGAAGTCATTCGAGTTTTTGTGTCATTTGGAGCCGGTGGGAGTCTGCTGAAATTGATTTTCAACTCTTTTTGCCAGGTCTCATTAGGGTTTAGTAGCCTTTTCCATACTTGGAAAATAAGGTATTAAAATTCACCCTGAAGCTGGGTATAGTGTTGTATATCTGTAATCCCAGTACCAGGGAGGTGGAGACAGGAGGATCAGGAGTTCAAGGTCATCCACAGTTACACAAAAAGTTGAGGCAGCCAGGGGGTAGGGAATGCTAGCCAGAAACCACACTCTTGAGTGTGGGGGATTCCACTGTTGTTATTTCTATTGCCACAAACAGAACTAGGAACTGTGTAGCTTTTAGAAAATGTTCTTCTGTTATTCCTTCTTAAGGAGAGTATAGTGAGATTTACAATCCAAGCTAACAATTTTGTTATTTTCAGTGAATTCCTTTAATTTTTTATTTGTATCTCTGCTATTTCATCTATGGGATTATATGAGTTCAACCACGTACCTGTGTATTTGTATATAGAAATGTAAAAATGAAAATACTAATATTATTTGTGAGTACAATTTTATTAATGTTCATCCTATTTAGGTTTCAGGTTTCTTGACTGTGTTAATTCATGCATTTGGGATAATCTGAGGTGCCATTATTCAAAAAAATTTTTTTTTTGCTTAGTTATCTGCCTTTCTTCTCATAGAACTCTAGTTTACACTTGTGATAAGAGTTTTTCAGTGCACAGGTTATTTGAAGGGTCCCTGTTGTGTAGCAGTTTTCTTGAGACTGAAACATTCCATCCCCCCAGGGAAGCGCTTTAAGACAGGAAATAAACAACTCAAAATAGCTTCAGAAAGTCCCTGAAACTGACTGGATTCATTAGGCCCCCTCCATGGCTTGAGTAAACAAGGGCTGCTGAGAGTCACAGGACGCTCTGCAAAGAAAACTCTCCTGACTAGACCAGCTGCCCAGAAGAAGCTGAGAGGAGCTGAGTGAGCATAGTGGCCTGGAAGAGGTATAGATCAACTGAGTCACTTGGAAAGGACACTCTCCAGCCTGTTGAGCTGCCTGCAGGCTGTGCAGTGTGCTCCAGGTTCCCAGCTGTGTGAGCTGTCACTGTGCTCGGGTGCACTTTGGTGATGCAGCTGTCTTTGAGTCATTTCTGCTCCTGTAAGTAACTCCTCACTCATATTCCTGTAAGTAACTCCAATAAAACTCATGGTTCACCAAGTTGGACTTTGGTGGTATCTATACTTTGGTCTGTGTTGGGCTTCCTATTTGGGGTGATTAGACAAGTGTATTTTGTTTCTCCAAGAAAAGTCTTGTTATACAACAGCCTCTCAAGTTTTACTCATTTTTTAAAAAAGCCCTCCAATTTTCCTTCTTCATCATCATATTTTTAAAGATATAATCTTTGTTTTGTTTTGCTTTTTGAGACAATCTCTATACGTAGCCCTGACTGTCCTGGAATGGAACTTGCTATTGTGGACCAGGCTGACCTTGAACACAGAGAGATCACCATGCTCATTTTTGAGACAAGGTCTTGCTGTACAGCCTAGGCTGACTTGATTTTTCGTTTCCTAAGTGCTGGGATTAGTGTTGAGCACTACTACACCCAGCTCTGTTCTTCAGACTTTGATAGTTTCTGTGAATCCGTTTTCAGGTTCACTGACTCTTCTGTCATCTCCATCAAGTCTGGATAGGGCTAATAGTAGAATTAGGTGGATGGGCTTCATTTCCTTAGTTTTCGGTTCTAGAGTTCATATTATATTCTATTTTTCTCTCCAGTAAGATTACTTTTAATATTTTGGTTGTTTATTTACAATGTGTTTACCTTGCTTTTTTTTTTCAACCATGAAGGGAACACTATTCAATGAAATATTTCATATTCTGTTTTCTATAGTTATTTCCCCCATGTCACAAAAAATATTTGCGGCATCATTTTTTCATGTTTAAAATTTTATGTCAGTGTCTTGATATGTTGCCCAGGCTGTTCTCAAACTCCTGTATTCAAGTGATCATCCCACCTCAGCCTCCTGGAGAGTAGGATGCAACTGTGTGTGTGTGGGGGGGGGGCAAGCATGAGCAGCACATTTAGCATTTAAAAAATAATTACATTGTATTTATTTATTTGCTTGCTTATGTGTATTTATGTACATGCCACAGCACATTTGTGCATATCAATGAATAACTTGTAAGACTTGGTTGTCCCCTTCCACCATGTGGTTCTTGAGGATCAAACTCAGGTCATTAGGCTTGGTGGCAAGTGCCTTTATCTGCTGAGCCATCTTGCTGACTCCCATTTTTGATGGCTACCTAATTTCCATCATACAAATCTGACATGATTCTCTATAGCTAATATTTGTGGATCTTAGTTTGTGCTTTTACATATTATCTGAAATAAAAAAGCTATGTGAATAAATACTGGGGTATAAGATAATTCTATAGAATAGAATTGTTAAATTAGAAGAATAAGACCTATATGTTAAAGCCCTTTTAAGAGTCTTGAAATGTGTTCTCCAATTGATTTTTAGTATACTTGTAGAAATTTTCTGTCATCCCACTGTTATATAAAGAATGTTAATACTACTCTTGGGACAGTTGAGATGATTCAGCAGATAAAGATGCTTGCTGTGCAATCCTGATGACCCAGGTTCAATCCCTGGCACCTACAGAAAGTTGGATGGAGAGACTTGACTCCACAAAGTTGTTCTCTAACCTCCACACATGCACCATAGCACCCCCTATTATACATACCCGTACACATCATACAGATATACACAGAGACACAATGGTAAATAAAAATCAAAAAGAGTACCACTTTTTCCTAATAGCTTTTGTTGTGACTGATGTTGTTGCTGGTTTTTGTTTGGTTTTGTTTTCCCTTTCTAATTCATATTTGGTCTGAGGCTGTGTCTGCATCTGAGTATACTTAATGAAGTACAGCCTAAGTTTGTATTTCAGTAAATTGACAATTCAAGAGTCCTTTTTTGGGTAACAGGCTGCCAGGTCTCCATCAATCACAAGCAGAGGAGTTTTAGCCAGTCAAAAGTTACCAACTGATTAAGACATGCCAAAATAGGATAACTCTACCTATTTGTAATTGAGAAGGTATTCTGCCCCTTTTCCCTCTGTCTATGCTTGCTGCATGCCCATTGCAAGAGGACTCCTTTGAACCTCTTCCGGCTCTGAGTGTTGTGTTTTGTACCATCTATATAAGGTGAGGAAAATTTGTTTGAGCTGTGGTTTTTTGAAACAGAATCTCATTCTATAGCCCATGTTGGTGTAGAATTTAGGGCATATGCCAGGCTGGCCTTGATCTTGTGGGATTTCTCCTACAGCATGAGCCATGGTGCTTAGTTATCCCCAGCATTTAAATTGTATTACTCAGTAATGTTAAATACACTCATGATGTTGTATAGCCATCATCACGATACACCACCTTAACTCTTCTCTTCCTATAATCTTAGAAGTCACTGAGAGATCCTGTCTCAATAAATAAGACAGAAGGTTCTTAAGATACGACACTGAAAGTTGACCTACAGAAATACACATGCATGATCTCCTCCACCAAAAATTAATAGAAGAAAATAGAGCTGGGTGGTGGTGGTGGTGGTGGTGGTGGTGGTAGTAGTAGTAGTAGTAGTAGTAGTAGTAGTAGCACACGCCTTTAATCCCAACACTCAGAAGGCCGAGGCAAACAGATCTTGAGTTTGAGGCCAGCCTGGTCTACAGAGTGAGTTCCAGGACAGTTTCCAAAGCTACAACAAAGAAATCCCATTTCAAAGTGAATAAATAAACAAGTAAAGAAAAGAAATAAACCTAAACTAGTGTACTCATTATATCAAACTCCCCAGTCATTTTTGCCTCCAACCCCAGTGATCTAATTTGGTCTCTTTAATTTTCACCAAGTATCTCCTATAAATGAAACGATGTAGTGTTTTTCTTGGCACAATATCTTGAAGGTCCATCCATGTTGTAGCACAATTGAGAATATTTTTTCTTTTCTAGACTGAATAAGATTCTATCTTCTATGTACCACATGTTGCTTAGAATTTGTCAGTCAGTGGACACTTCGGTTGCTGCCATGTTTTTGCTGTAGTGTGGCTATGAATGTTCCTTTACAACCATTTCTTTGAGGCATTGGACGTAACTGGGTGGTCTTGGCACACGCCTTTAATTCCAGGACTCAGGAGGCAGAGGCAGGTGGGCATCTTTGTGAGTTTGAGGCCAAGACTGGTCTACAGAGTGAGTTCCAGGACAGCCAGAGGTACACAGAGAAACCCTGCCTTGAAAAACCAAAACCAAACAACCAAACAACAACAAAAAAATGGACATATTTCCGTAAATGGGATTGTTAGATGGTATTATAATTCTATTTTTACAAACTGCAATATTATTTTATATAACATAATAAGTATCATTTTACATTCTCACTAACATTTTGCGACAGTTTCAAATTCTCCATTTCTTCTCTAACAAATCTAAGTTTCTTTTTTTCTTTTTAATCAAAGCCATCCTAATGAACATAAGACAGTGTTTCTTTCTAATTTTGGTTTGCATTTCACACATGATTAATGATTGCTTATTGGTCATCTATATATCATCTTTGGAGAAATGTCAAAATCCTTCGCCTGTTTTTGAATTAGAGTTTTTTGTTGTTTGTTGTTGAATACATAGTTCTCTGTGCATTGTGGATATGACTCCCATGACATGTACATTGTTTCCACTGTTATGGCCCATTGTGTGGGTTGTTTTCATTCAAAAATTTTTGAAAATTTCATAAAGTCAAATTTTTTATTACTTATGTGTCTGGTACTATATCCAAGAAATCACTGCCAAGGACAATATTATCATGCAGTGTTGTAAAGATAAAAGTGTTGTAACGATGCTTTGGCATTTCTTTAAAAAAAAAAAAAACATTGCACAGCACACAGGAGGCAGAAGTAGGCAGATGTCTTTGAGTTCAAAGCCAGTTTGGTCTACAGAGGGAATTCCAGGACAGCCAGGGCTCCACAGAGAAACTCTTGTCTCTAAAATAACAACAACAACAACAAAAACAGTGTTGAAGACGAAGTTTAGGGCCTTTCATTATGCTTTCTTCTAAGGCCCTGGTTCTCACCCTTCCTAAGTCTGCAACCATTTACCACAGTTCCTGTTATGCTGATCCCCAACCATAACATTATTTTCATTGCTACTTGATAGTTGTAATTTTGCTGCTGTTATGAATCGTAATATAAATATCTGCTATGCAGGATACCTGATATGTGACCCCTGTAAAAGAGTCATTTGATCCCCCAAGGGGTTGTGACCCACCGGTTGAGAACCACTGTAATAAGAGTTTTTAGGTTTTCAGGTCTTACATTTAGGTCTTTAGTCCATTTTGAACTAATTCTTGATAAGTTCATTCTCTTACATGTGACCATTTGTTGAAGTGACTGTCCCTTTTCCCATTGAATGGTCTTGACACCCTCACAAAACATACTGACTTTCTATGTTAGAATTTATTGCTAAGCTTTCTATGCTGTGCCGCTAGCTTACATATGTACCTTTGTGGCAGTACCACACTGTTTCAGTTACTGTAACTATGCAGTAAGCTTAAAATTAGGGAAGTATGATCCTCCTAGTCTTAGTCAAGATTACCAATTTTCAGTGGATTTTTTTACTACTGTAAAAATTATTAAGGTATTGAAAAAGATTGCACTGATAAAAGTAGATCACTTTGGATAGCACTAACATCTTCATGTTATTAAGTCTTCTGATCCATGAGCATGGGATACTCTTCTACTTATTTGTCAGTTTTAATTTGTTTCAGCTATATTTTATAGTTTAAAGTGTACAAATATTTCACCTCCTTAGTTAATCTGTAAAGATTTTATTCTTTTGCTCTCACTCTAAACGGAATTGGTCTCAGAATTCAGTATCTGATCATACATTGCTAATGTGTAGAAGTGCAACTAAATTTTGTGTGTTGAATTTGTCTCCTACCACTTTGCTAAATTCCTTGACTAGTTTAATAGTTTCTTTTCTTGTGTGGAATCTAGAATTTTCTACATGTAAGATCACACCATCTGCAAACATAGTTACATTTACTGTCTTCTAATCTGAGGCAATTTTATCATATTTTACTGCATAATTATTCTGGGTAAAACTAGTAGTGCTGAATAGAAATAGCTATCATCCTTATTTTGTTCCTAATTTTAGAGGAAAGACTTTTAATCTTCCACCACAAAGTATAATGCTCACCGTAAGTTTTTTATATACTATCTTTATTATATTTTGATTGTTTCCTTTTCCTAGTTTGACAAGTACTTTTGATTGTGAAATTTGTCTGATTTTCCCATTTTTCTGTATCAATTGAGATGATAGTGTGTTTGTTTTCTCTTCATGCTGTTCATGTTCTGTATTACATTGACTGATTTCTGTATGTATCTGAATTTCTGATTTCCTTTCTCGAAGTAAATCCCACTTGGTCATGGTGTATAATTCTGTTTGTATATACCTAAGTTTGGTTTTGCTGCATTTTGTTGAGGCAACACCAGTGTTCATAAGGGCTATCAGACTGTACTTTTTAAAAAATGATTTTTTATTTTTTGTGCATTGGTGTCTCACCTGTCTGTGTGTTTGTGTGAGGGTGTCAGATCCCCCGGAACTAGAGTTACAGACAGTTGTAAGCTGTCTTGTGCATTATGGGAACTGAACCCGGGTCCTCTGGAAGAGCAGCCAGTGATTTTAACCTCTGAGCCATCTCTCCAGCCCCCAGACTGTATATTTTATTTATTTATTTTTCTTTGGGTTTGTGGAGACAGGGTCTCACTATGTAGCCTTGGCTGTCCTGGAACTCACTCTGTAGACCAGGCTGCCCTCGAACTCAGAGATCTGTCTGCCTCTACCTCTTGAGTGTTGGGATTGAAGGTGTGAGCCACCACTGCCTGGCTTTATTACTTTTGCTTTTTTATTTTTTGAGGTATATTTGCCAGCTTTTGTATTAGAGTAATGTCAGCCTCATATACTGAGAAAAAAAATTTCTTTTCTCTTTTTTTTTGTGAGAAATTTAAGAAAGATTGGTACCCTTCTTTAAATGTTTGGCAGAATTTACAGGTGAAGTTATCAGTCTCAGGACTCTTGTGGCAAATTTTTTATTATGATTTATAATATATCCCAATTGCACTTTCCTTCCCTATATTTCTCCCAGTTCCTTCCCACCACCACTCCCATTTGGATCCACCCCCTTTCTTTCTCTCATTAGAAAAACAAATAGGCTTCTAAGGGATAATAATAAATTAATTAAAATATAATAAAATAAAATATAATAAGATAAAATAAAATCTGATCAGAATTGGAAAAAACAAACAGAAGGAAAAGAACCCAAGAGAAGGCACAAGAAACAGATCTATTCATTCACACACTCAGGAATCCCATATAAACACTAAACTGAAAGCCATGATATGTACACAAAGGACGTGTAGGGTAAACAAAGAGAAGAAAAAAAATACAGATAAAGTTAAAGTAATAAAAATTAAAAAATAATAACATGATAAAATTAACATAAACCAACAAACAAAAAAGGAAAACCCCTTCCCTGACGCTGTAAGAGAAGAAAACCTCCAATGATGCCATTGAGGTCATTTTCTGTTGGCCATCCACTGTTGGGCATACAACCTACCCTTAAGAGTAGTTTGTTTCCTCAGTGAGAATCCCTTGGAGAAAATTAAATTTTTGTTTGCAAGATGGTTATCAATTAGAGATAGCTTCTGAGTTAGGTAGGGGGCATGTGTCCACTTCTTTCAGTTCTAGGACCCCATCTGGTTTTGGACCTGTGCATGCTGCCTCAGTATCTGTGAGTTCATATGAGCATGGATCCTGTTGATTTAGAGCAGCAGTTCTCAACTTACAGGTAGCGACCATCAGAAAACACCTATTTCTAGTGGTCTTAGGAATCCCCAACCTTACGTTTATATTCATTGCTACTCCATAACTGTAATTTTGCTACTGAGCAATGCTCACAACCTACAGGTTGCAAACCGCTGATTTGGACGGTCTTATTTCCTTGGTGTGTTCTCCTTCTCCTCTGGCTCTTACACTCTCTCTGCCTCTACTTCCACAGGGTTCCCTGAGCTCTGAGGTGAGGGATTTGATGGAAACATCCAGTTTAGGGCTGAGTGTTCCAAGTTCCATTCCAGTTTAGGGCTGAGTCTCTTCACTCCCTGAATATTGTCCATCTGTGGGTCTCTGTATTTGTTCCCATATACTGCAGAAGGAAGCTTCTCTGATGACAGCTGAGCAAGGCACTGATCCATTGGTATAGCAGAATGTCATTAGGAGTCATTTTATTGATAAATTTTTTTTTTGGCTTTATGGGTTTTTTGTTTGTTTTTCTTTTAGACCAGTAGTAGTATTTGCTTTTACCCTAGGTCTCTGGATTATTTAGTCTCAGGTTCTTGGTCACCTAAGCAGTGTTGGGTATGGCTTCCATCTTGTGGAGTGGGCCTTAAGTCAAATCAGATACTGATTGGTTACTCATATAAACTTTGTGCTACCATTACATTAGTGTATCTGTCAGGCAGGACACCATTGTAGATCAAAGGGTTTGTGGCTGGGTTGGTGTTTTTATGTTTCTCCTTTGGTGGTGTGCAGAAAGAGTGCCTTCCTGTACCAAAGGCGCTAGAATGTAGGGGTGAAGACTGTATGTAGGCACCAGCTTGGCTTCTTATTCAATGAGTATTGGAGGTGTTGTCTTTAGTAATGGAACCTTGCCATCAGTTTGTGGAGAGCAGCCGATAGTTTTGGCAACAGCCTGCTTTATTTAGTGGTTCCCGTGGGGACCTTTTGGCTGACAATTCAATCAGTTGTAACCCAATCCTGGAAGCTTCATTTGGTGACAAGAGATGACCAGTTGGAGCTCTGTCTCTCCCATTATTGGACAATTTCATATGTGTATATATTTTAGGAAGCATCTACTGTATTAATACTCCTCCAGTGGCCCTTCATTTTAGCTGTCTCTCCCATATTCTCTCCTTCATTCCCTCTTCTTTCCCTCCTCCTACTTGATCCTCCTGTTCCAGTTTTCTCCCATCTGTCTGTAAATATCTATTCTATTTCCCTTTCCTAGGGAGATCTGTCTGCCTGCCTCCTGAGGCCCTTACCCTATCTATACCTAACCCCTGTGGTTCTATGGACTGTAGTTTAGTTATCATTCAATTAACAGCTAATATCCACAAAGAAGCGAACACATAACCATATTTCTCTTTCTGGGTCTGATTTACCTTACTCGGGATAAATTTTTTTTTTAATTCCCAGCCATTTACCTGTGAATTTTATTGTTTAAAAATGTAAATGTATCACATTTTCTTTATCCACTCTTGTGTTGAAGGACATCTAGGTTGTTTCCAATTTCTGAATCTTATGAATAGAGCATCAGTAAACATGGTCAAGCACATGTCTCTTTGGTAGGATGAAGCAACTTTTGGGTATGTCTAAGAGTTGGATCTTGAAGTGGTTCGACTCCCACTGTCCTGAGGAATTGCCACTCTGACTTCCACAATGGCTGCGCAAGTTTGTACTCCCACCAGCAATGGATGAGCCTCCCCTTCCTCCACATTGTCACCAGCATGAGCTGTCATTTGTTTTACTTAGCCATTTGGATGGATGTAAGGTGAAATTTCAAAGTAGTTTTATTTGCAATTCTCTGATGAATAAGGATGTTAAATATTTTTTTAAATGTTCCTCAGCCATTTGAGTTTCTTCTTTGAGAATTCTCTGTTTAGATCTGTAGTTCATTTTTTAAATTGTATTTGTTTTCTTGATATCTAGTTTTTGAGTTCTTTATATATTTTCAATATTCTATCAAAAGAATATAGGGTGCATTCTCTTGTGAAATGTCCTGTATTAAATATCTATTGCTTCCATTTGGTTTATGACGTCATTTAGCGCCAGCAATTCTCTTAGTGTTTGGATGATCTACTGAGAGAGCAGAGTATTGAAATCCCCCACTATCAGTGTGTGAGGGTCAGTATGTGATTTAAGCTCTAGCAGTGTTTCTTTCATGAACGTGTGTGCCCTTGTGTTTGGTGCATAAGTGATGAGAATTGAAATGTCCTCTTGGTGGATTCCTTTGATGAGTATGTAGTGTCCTTCCCTGTCTCTTCTGATTAGTTTTGGTTTGAAGTTTATTTTGTCAGATATTTAAATGGATACACTAGCTTGTTTCTTAAGTCCATTTGTTTTGAATATCTTTTCCCATCCTTTTACTCTGAGGTGATGTCTATCTTTGATGTTAACATGTGTTACTAGAATGCAGCAAAAAGAATGGATCCTGTTTTCGCATCCATTCTGTTAGTCTATGTCTTTTTATTTGGGAATTGAGGCCATTGATATTGAGAGAGATCAATGAGCAGTGTAGATTCCTGTTACTTTGTTGTCAATGTTGTGTGCATGCTTCATCTCTTTTGATTTGCTGGTCTAGGATTATTTATTTCTTACGTTTTCTTGGGTGTGGTTTTTTGCCTAGTGTCTTCTGTAGGACTGGATTTTTTTTTAATCATGGACTGTCTTATTTTCTCCATCTACTGTGATGGAAAGTTTTGCTGTGTATAGTATTCTTGTCTGGCGTCTGTGGTCTCTTAAAGTCTGTGGAACATCTATCCCAGCCCTTCTGGCTTTTGTAGTCTCCACTGAGAAGTCAGGTATTACTCTAATAGGTCTGACTTTATATGTCATTTGATCTTTTCCCCTTACAGCTTTTTGTTTGTTTGGTTTGGTTTGGTTTTTCGAGACAGGGTTTCTCTGTGTAGTTTTGGTGCCTGTCCTGGATCTTGCTCTGTAGACCAGGCTGGCTTCGAACTCATAGAGATCCTCCTGGCTCTTCCTCCTCAGTGCTGGGATTAAAGGCATGTGCCACTGCCACCCAGCATTCCCTTACAGCTTTTAATATTCTCTGTTGTTCTGTATGTTTAATACTTTGATTATTATGTGCTGAAGGGAATTTCTTTTCTGGTCCAATTTATTTGGTGTTCTGTATGCTTATTGTACCTTGATAGGCATCTCCTTTAATTTAGGGACAATGTTTTATATAAATTTATTTATTTATTTTACATCCCATCCTGGCCACAGTTTCCTCTCACTCCTCTCCTCCCAGTCCCTTCCTCCCCCCCCCCCCCTGTTCCCACTCCTTCCGTTTCTGTTTAGGAAAGGGCAGGTCTCCCATGAATATCAACAAAACATGGCATATCAAGTTGTAGTAAGACTAAGCACCTCCGCAGGTATTAAGGCTAGACAAGGCAACTCAGTATGAGAATTCAGGTCCCAAAAGCCAGTAAAAGAGTCAGAGACAGATCCTGTTCCCACTGTTAGGAGTCCCACAAGAGGACCAATCTACACAATTGTCACATATATGTAGAGTGCCTAGATTAGTCCCTTGCAGGTTCCCTGCCTGTTGGTTCAGTCACTATGAGCCCCTATGAGCCGTGGTTAGTTGATTCTGTGAGTTTTCTTATGGTGTCCTTGACCCCTCTGGCTCCTACAATCCATTCTCTCCCCCTTCTGCATGATTCCCTGAACTTCGCCTAATGTTTGGCTGTCGGTCTGCATCTGTTTCCATCAGTTTCTGGATGAAGCCTCTCTGATGACAATTGGGCTAGGCACTAATTTGGTCATAGGAAGATGGCCAGTTCTGGCTACATTTGTGCTATTGCTAGGAGTCTAAGCTGGAGTCATCCTTGTAGATTCCTGGGAGATTCTCTTGGGCCAGGTTTTTACCTGACCCTAAAATGACCCCCTTTCCAGTTGTCTCTTTTAGTATTCCCCCTCCACGC
>CABHPP010125449.1:0-36799 GCA_902168425.1 Peromyscus attwateri | reverse complement strand
GTAAGCCTCGAGCCACGTGGCAAGGTATAGATTTATAGAAATGGATTAATTTAAGATACAAGAACAGTTAGCAAGAAGCCTGCCACAGCCATACAGTTTGTAAGCAATATAAGTCTCTGTGTTTACTTGGTTGGGTCTGAGCGGCTGTGGGACTGGCGGATGACAGAGATTTGTCCTGATTGTGGGCCAGGCAGAAAAACTCTAGCTACAATACAGGATCAGCCCAACTGTGCCTGCTGACCCACGGGTACCACCATCTCCTCTAAAAGGTAAGACCAAACACAGCGAGTGGTTCAAGCGGAAAAGCAACATGGAAGAAGGGCCATGAAGTGTGCTAATCCGGGAAAGCAATCCCCTGGCGGAGACGGGAGGGCAGCGAGAATAAGGACTCTGGACGCCAACTCTGCCCGTGCTCTCTCTGCTCCCTGTCACCTGATTCCCTCATTTTGGTGGCCTAGCCCCTTGTACAAAAGTGGCTTCTGCTGGCTGACTCTTTCAGGAACTCATGGAACAGCCGGTTGTGATAACTGGAGGAGTTGCCTGCGTTTTAAATGGAGCTGGGGTTTAGCATTTGACCACATGAGGTTTCAAGGGTGCCCAGGGTCCAGCTTTATTCCTGAGAATTCATTCATTTCTATGGCCCTCCCCTAAGCACCCTGGTCCTTCTGGGGAGGAGGGGTGGTGTCACATTACCACTGCCCCAGACAAGAGTCCCTTCAAGCAGAAGCATGGTCCCTCGATAACCCCTAAGTGTGCATCCATCCCAGCCAGCCCCACCCCCACAGCTGCCCTTTCCAAGGAAAATGATGCTGAGACCTCTCTGGTGACTTTTGGCTTCGCAAGGACAGGATAGTGAAAGTGTGGTCAAGTGTGACATTTGTAATGCTTTTTAAAACAATCTCATTTAGAATCTTCTGCACTAAGCCCGTCTCACATATCTTATTTTGAAATGCTCCTCTGAATCTAGCATGCCGGAGGCAAGACAAATTTGGCATTTCAATCCATATGTCCATTTGAATTCCAGGAATACACAGAGATTAGGGTTGTGGAGCACCTTCTGGTTAAGTAAAGTCAGAGGCACATATCTATTCCAATACACAGAGAGACAAGAGAAATTAGCAGAAGAATGGAAGTGGAAAAAAAGATACTTTCCATTTATCTTCTTTCTATTTCATAATTCAAGCCTATATTTTTAGAGATTCTTTTAAAGGCCACAATAAGGAATTCTTAATCCAACAAGATTAGGAGTCAAACAGTGAATTAATACTGTTTACTCCTGATACACAGGGCAAACACGTGGTATATTGAGAAATAAAAGTATGATTTTCTGTTATGCAGGATCACATAGAGTGAAGAGACCCAGGCACACCAAATTATGGTTAACAATGGAAAGAAGGGAGGCTGGGCAGTCGCAACTGAGAAGGATAGACATTCTACACTACTGGGTTTCACTATGTGGATGATCACCCCACAAGAAGGGTCATGGAAGAGAGGGTATTTGAGTCTGGACTAGAGGTCTTGGACTGGGTCTTAAAATCAGTATGGTTTCCCTGAAGGTGCCTGAGCAAGGGTACAGCAGGTCTCAGAGTAGGTGGGAAGCCAGGTTAGGATACAACCTGGCAGATCCTGGCCCAGGCAGTAGGCAATTTATTCCTGAACTGAAGGTTGGCAGGAGCGTACAGAGGAAAAGCAGATGGGGCAGAGGTGGGGAAGAGATCGTGGGACTTGAACCTCTCAGAGTATGTAAGGCAGAGAACAGGGAACAAGGTCCTGATGCTGACCAGCTTCTCCATGTTTCCTGGCCAGAAAGCTCTCTTAACCCCCATCCTCTTCTCCAGCCCCCTAGAGACAGCACACGAGGCTTTCTGACGAAAGTCCTGGGTCATCCCAAGAATGTAGCCCTGATCTCTGAACTCATGAAGAAGAATGTTAATCATGTGTGGCCAGTTGTCAAACAAAAAGCCCCATGGCTCTCTGGCTTTGGGTCATCCATTTGCCATCGACCCCAAAGCAGCTCTCCACTGTGGTCTTATGTAAGTAGATACAATCAACTATAACTTAGATATTTTAGACTTCAAGCTGTAGACCTCTGTCCCCTTCTGGATTTGGGGTGGTCTATAGGCACCTTTTGTCTATCTGACCCCATTTCAACAGCCCTTACTTCTATTTGTGTATCATCTTTGAGCCCAGGGGTCACATGACATGGTCTACTCCATAGGCTTACTAAGACACTTCATCTACCTGTTATTGCTGATATGACAGCTTCCTCTAGATTTACCAGGTACACGAAACAACTTCCCTTTATTATGTGAACTATTTGGAGCTTGTTATCTGAGGTTTGCATAGACAAAGTCTCTGAAATAGTCTCTTCATGTGTTACTGTGGCAAGGGCTTTGTGAAGGGAGGCAGAACATGACCATACTATGCCCTACTCTGCTGTGAACTGGCTATGTGATCCTCGTCCTCCAAGTCCAGTGTATTTGGGAGGAAGAGCTTGGTCAAGGCACTACATCTTTGGGGGCTTGAATTTCTTTATGGGGAATTGTTCAAGTCAATCACTAACAATCTTTCCAGCCTTAACATTTCAATCCCAAATCCCCACTGTATTTTGAAAGCAGTAGGGATCTTAAGAATGGTTCTCATGAACTACCCGGCACACAGCCATTCCACTACCTTTGCCTGACAGGTAGACAGCCACTGCCAACAAGACTGAGCCATTACCCATGGCTCCATGTCTTTGAACACATGTAGACATGACCTAAGAATAATAGCCTTAATGGGAACAGTCAGCCGTTTCCTTGGGGATGTGGGCAGAAAGGTCCCTGGGAAGAATGAGGAAGGTATGGAGTTGGGTAGGAAGTTAGGTCACTCTTAGACATATTGAACTGGGATAAGTAGAAGATAACCAAAAAGAAATGTCTGCCTGAGAGTAGACGTCTATTCTATATTAGAGGAGACAGTCTCAAACTTTAGCAAGCATGCAAACAGCCAGATGACTTTGATGGGGATGAAGACAGGCACAGGGAAAGAACTGGATAGGAAAACCCTGCGTAGAGATGCATTGACAGAACAGGGACAAAGGGGAACTGAAACCAGGGGCCCAGGAACAAAAAGAAACAAGGATTTAAGGTACACAGATGGCTCAGAGGTTAAGGGCGCTTACCTCTTCTCTTGCAGAGGACCTAGGTTCAATTTCCAGCACTCACACGGTTGCTCACAACCATCTATAACTCCAGTTCCAGAACATCAGTGCCCTCTTTTGGCCTCTCTGGGCACTGCATGCATATGGTACACACACATACACGCAGGCAAAACTCCCATACACATAAAATAAAAGCAAAGCACTGTATTTTTAAAAGGCAAAAGAGAAAACAGAGGAGGAACAACTTCATGAACTAATGTACCTGCTTCTGTCAGTGTGTGGAAAACCCAATGGTGCATGTTAGGAAAGAAAGAGAACATACAGTATAAGGAAAGGGCCCTTAGATTTGTGACCTTGGGATTAGGCAATCAAGTAGTTTGCCCATTGACCAAAGAGTGGGTACAAGGAAGGTCACAGAGTCCAGTTCAGTCACAATCGAGATTGTGGCCCACCTGATAAGGATGAATCCTAATCTTATAGGTTGGAGATTGTGTAGCTGGAGTTTTCCTGTGTCCACCCAGCTCCTGCAGCTGCTCAGACCCAAGTAAACACACAGAGACTTATATTACTTCTAAACTGCATGGCTGTGGCAGGCTTCTTGTTTCTAGTTCTTGTATCTTAAATTAACCCATTTCTATTAATGTATAAGTTGCCACGTGACTTGTGGCTTGTGGCTTACTGGTACTTTTTTCTTGCTTCCTCTGTGTCTGGCTGGCAACTTCCCACCCAGGCTTCCCCCTCCCAGAATTCTCTTCTCTGTCTGTCCCACCTATACTTCCTGCCTGGCTACTGGCCAATCAGCACTTTATTTATTAACCAATCAGAGCAATACATTCACAGCATACAGAGCGATATCCACAGCAAGATTGTAGTTGACACTTCGGTGTTCTGAGTCAGGGCCCTTGTCTGAATTCAGCACATGACAGTCCCTCCTCAGCTGCCCCACTAGTCTCTCTGCCTTGGTTCCCAGGAGTTCTCCGGTTCTCTGGAAGCTTCCTATAGGGAAAGGTCAGTCAGACCATGAATTCCACGCCCTTCCCCCTTAACTCTTGGCCACTGAGAACCAATGGGTTAATGCCCCAGTCTTTCTGTTTGCCTACAGCAGAGATCTCAATTCATCTGTGGGTTTGCTGGTCTTTCCTCCCCCCACCTTGCATTGATATCCCCATGCCTTTCTGCCTGCTGCCTGGGGGTTTCTAATGAAATCAGCTACCTGGACTCAGTATTTGATTGAGACTTAGGGCTCAGAAGAACCAGACCAGACTCAGATAAGACAGATTTAGTGGGGTGGACCAAGAAGTGTTGGCAGAAGTATGAGCATACATTTCCCTTTAAAGCCCCAAAAGGCTAAATAAGTCCAACAGACCTCTGCTTGTATCTACAATGACTAAAGTAAGCTGTATCCTACAGGGCAGATGGAGATGCTGCTCTGGAGAGTATCCAGAGCTCTTGGTCATAAATTCCTCTTGGCAGGGCAGACACACAGTGCCTGTTCTTAGGGCTTCCTACTGGAAACACAAACAAGCACAAGCCGCAATCACATCATGGTAGAATCACATCACAGTAGAAGCCCACTTCCCCTTTAGAGAATCACTTTCCCTGATTCAGAGGATGCGGTGCGGGAGCGTGGGATAGTAGAAAGTCCAAGAAATGTGGGTTGTTTCTTCACTACTGATTTAGTGTGTCACTAAGTCTCTCCACGCAGTCATGCTTCTGGCTAGCCCTGGAAGGCATCAGAGCCAACACCTGGAACTCCAGCACAGCTGTAAGGAAGTCTCACTTCACTCTTCCACAGGCCCTCTAGCTGTGGCGTCTGGGTCACCTACCTCCCAATTCTCCATCTCTATTCCACCTTGAACTGCTCTAAGGTTTTGCAATGAATCTCCTCCTTAGACCTAAAATGGCTGTTGTCTTCAATACTACACTGATTGTACCCTGCGGGGAGGGGGGGAGGGGGGAGTGGTCTTTAGGATTTTAGGCAAAGCTATCCAAACTTGAATGAGACCCATTATATAATTTCTATTACCAAATAGAGCTCTAGCAAGTAACTAGTTCTTCCAAAATCTTAGGAAGATAAGGACTGGGAGGGGGTGTGAAAAGCCAGAAAGGGCAAAGTCAAGACCTATTTCTGTTCCCTGCATACATCAGTACTGCCCCTATCATGGAGGTCCCCTTGCTGGTCCTCTCTGCCTTTGTCCAGAACCTGGCATGCTGCTCAGAGTCTGCCCCTGTTTAGAATAGTCTCCTGTTTGCCACACACACACACCCCATCTTCAAAGTACGCGTTTCCAGACTCTAGTGTGGATGGCTACTGAAGAGGTCCTCTCCCCACGGGACAGCCAAGCATCAATTACCTTTGTGCTCTAGACCCTCTGACTCTCAACTGCATCTTCTAACTTCCTAGGTATTTACAAAATTAATTCTTTAATACCTTAATGAAGCACTTTGAACTCTTCCTTTAGCTAACTTCCTCCTGTTAGAGGAGACCTAGACCTTGTCTCTATATGTTTACAGGATTATCCAAGGGTTTTTCTTAAAGAAAATAGAGTGGGCTGATATTACTTCAGCATTAATCGGCACACAGGCTTTAGCCCTAACCTGGATTTGATGCATGGCTGCAATTTCATTTAACCATCACGATGACAAACACATCCTTTACCGTCTATAAAGGTTGTCAAGCCTTAATATTAAAGGGGAATAAAGTAAAACTTGTGGCCCAACAAAGATGGCATCACTATCACCCGGGTCTCATTTAAAGCTCAGGATTTTATAGCTGCCTTAAAGGAAAAATGGCCAGGCCAGGCAGCCATACCCAAACATCCTTTCTGCTTTTTTTTTCTCTCTCTCTCTCTTTAATCTAGTGCAGTGGTTCCTCAAATTTTGATGTGAATAGAAATTAGAATACAGGGTGTTGTATGTTTTATGGTTGATGCAAGGGCTCTTCAAGGGTAATTCTGAGTTTATATGATGTTCACGTTAGGTGTTGATTATGGGACCTAAAAATATCATCCCTGAGATGTGACTCCTCTGTTTGGAAAGCTTTCCTCCACATGAGTTCTGCCAAGAGAATAGAATGTTTGTATTGCTGCAAAAATTTAATAGCTCTCTCTGCCCCTCATCCTTTCTTTCTCTTGCTCCCTGGTCTTTCTGCCTTTTAGGAGGAGAACTTGACCCTGAGGCCTGGAATGGACACTGAAAGCCACTCCAGACCCCTGCCCCACCCAGGTCACCACTCAACAGCTTCACTGTGGTATAATAAAGGGTGAGGTGTCTGAAGCAAGGAGCTTGGCTTTCTCATCCTCCAACTAGGTACCTAGGATGGTAAAATCCAATCCTGTCCATTTCACTTGTAATTTTCAAAGTAGAGATCTCCTTGGCCCATCCTGTGTGTCCTAAATTTCCCAGATTTATTTCCAACCCTGTTTCATCTGTTGCTGCCTTTACCTCTGTGCAGCTTCCTGGCAAACGGTCTCTTTCTGTGGATGACTTTTTCCTCTGTGTCTGGGAAAGAAAGGCCCATTAGACAAATCCAATGGGACAAGTTCAGAGAGTTTGTCAGTTCCTGTCACTTTCAGGGCTGGCTGTGCAGTGGAGCACGGACTCAAAACAGACTGGTCAAGATGGGCAGCTCCCTTTTGGGAAGAGTTTATCTCAATGGAGAGAAACCGTGAGGGGCGAAAAACATGAAAAATGTCAGTGTGTTGGTCTGGGGAGATGTAAGGAGCTGTGGATAAGTCAAAGTCTCATCCCCCAGTGCTACAAATCCCAAGTTTATTAAGGGCTTGACACAAAAGGGAAAGCTATCTTTTCTTATCAATTATTATTTCCAAGGCTTCATTTTACCACTGTTGGCATTATTGACAAGAGACATGAAAAACAATGTCTTATTTCACTAAGAAAATGGACAAGAACTGCATCTTTCCATTGCCAAATTCCAAAAGTTCCTCCACGTAGCTGCAGCCTCCTTTTCTGAGTAACTCAGTTGGCAAGCCATCTGGGTACAAGCTAAGGCCACGCACACCCTCCTTCAGCCAACTAGACTCCCTCCCTCCACCCCTTTGTCAAGAGTTCTCTTCTAAACCGACCCATGTAACACCAGTTCCTGTCCACTCCTGTCTCCTTTTGGAGAACATGCCATAATAGCTACCCTCAAAAAGATCTTTTGACTCCGTGTTTGCTTTTAGCTGCCAATCTTCTTAATGCTGTCTGTAACAAAGTTCCTTTGTGAACTTCCTCTTTTTCCCACTTTCTACAGCAATGTTCAGGAAACAGAAAGCTACCAAGGTCACCAGTGATGCCACATAACCAAAGCCAATACTTATTTTCACAGCATTGGTCTCCATGTAATAAATATACTTCATTGCTCATCTGTTTAGCATCTGCCCCCTCAGTAGAAATATTGTGCTAATTACCAGATATCCTCAACTCCAAAAATACGGTATGTCTGGTATATATTAGGCATTTAGTAAGAACTCATTAAATGGATAATTCAATTAATTTGATTTATCATCGTTAGGGGCTGTAACAAAAATGTGGTTCACGCAGAGCCTGTGTATCAGTAAAAAGTTGGAATGAGTGTTTCTTTGAGATATATCTGTGTCATTTATCTATCTATCTATCTATCTGTCTGTCTGTCTGTCTATCTATCTATTTACTTAAATTTTGCAATGGTCTAGGACATGGTTTTGCCTGTTCTCAGGAAGGAAGCGGCAAGAAGAGATGAAGCCAGTACTTGTCGTGTGTACAACTTAGCAAGTACTAGTTGTTTCATTTTTCTCATTTAGTAAAGAATGGGTGCTAAGACTGTATCTACTGTGCAGATGAAGAAACCTAGGCTTTTGCCTCAGTTCTTATCTCTTTTTAGAAAGAGTAACTGAGTTTGTTCAAGTTCACTCAAACGCGAGTTCGGTATCAGTGAGGAAGCAGTGTGGGCTCCTAGCTCCTTCCTCTTAAACGCCGAGAATTCACATGAAATCACAGGACTTAGGCTGCTACCGACGAATGTAAGTCAGAGTTTCTAAAACAAAATACATGTAGTGTAGAATAGTTGTGGTAGTGTTTCTATTGTCAAAAGCAATTAGAAGTGGAGAGCAACATGATTTTGATTTCCTTTCCCATGTATGCTAACCATCGTAAGAGGCTTACAGCCATTACTCATGGGATATACATAGCTGAAGAGGAACCATATGGCTAAAGGTGCCAGATAAAACAGAAGAAGTCAGGTTCAATTGAACTGAAACTGAAATCCAAGCAGTTTTAGAGTGAGTCCGGCTCCACTACGGCGTGGGGCATACTACTCTTAAAAACAAAAATCACCGTCTAACTTCAGATCTAGCTTTGTTTCCATAATTTGATGGTTAAATCTGTCAACTTGTCCAATCACCGTCACCATCCCTCTACCTGCCCCATAATGTTGCTAGATAGGTTTTGTTGAGACAGACAGAAAAGGGGTGGGGAGAACAGCTTTGAGAGGACTCTAAAAGATAAAAGTCAGTGACCTGTCAAATGAGGGAAAGGCTGGTCTGCCTCCAGAGACCCCCAATCCCTGCTCCATCACTCAGACCTCATCGCTGCAGTTCTGAAACTGAACCACTGTGGACAGCTAGCCTCAGTTTCTTCGTCTGCAAAGAAGCAGTAGCTTTAACTGTTGGGAAGTAAAGAGGTGCTGTGAGGTAACTGGCTTCCATTGATCCGGTGCTTAACCTGAAGCTTTCCACCAGAAACCTAAATGGTTCAGGGAAAGAAGCCATGTGAGCAGACACAGCGAAGAGAGAGTCTGTCTTCCAGCGTGGGGGCTTATATCTGTGCAATTGCATGTGCGATGAAGAGACGGGAGCCAGATGGGGCGGTGCATGCGGAATGCTTAATGGGAACACAAGAATCCATACTGACCTGCTTTTTATTTTAACAGAAATAAAAGAAACCAGATTTTGAACAAAGTGAAAACTTGGTAAGTGGGACAAAAGGAAGATGGTCCATAAATCACTCCCCTTGAAGTGTGTTTAAAATGGTGACTTGAAATGCATGCGAAGAGGAAGAAAATACCAAAACAGTGCATGAAGATGGCTTCGAGTTAGGACCGAGGCAATTAAAGGAAAACTAACACTGTCATTATTTGATATAATGGGTATTCTGAACTAGGGCCGTGGTATAGACTGAACTGTGTTCTCACGAATTCATACACTGAAGCCCAGTTTGGTTATGTGAAGTCAAAAGGGTAAGAGCTGAAGTTATTCCAGAAGCCAGGAGAGTACAAAGGGATCAAGGGGGGGTGGTAAGCTAGAGAAGGGAATACCAAATGCAGGCGATATTAAGGGGGAAATAGGAAAAATAGGGAAGGGAGCTTTAATGGGGAGAGGGGAAGAAGGTCAGTAGAGAAGGAAAGAGAAGTTGGGACAAATAATACTAAGGACGTTGGATTAAAGCCTCAAAGAATCATATTATTTCATACTTACCTGAAATTATGCACACACATACATCTATATACATATGTCTATAGAGAGATATATCTTTAGGGAAGTTATGCCACTTGGGCTGAGAATGATATTCATGAGAACCACAGACTATCTAATAAAAAACCCAGTAGCTGGCATGAGAAACCCCTATTTGAGTTGTTCGTCAGGGTAGGCCAAGTGACTCCCAAAACAACATAGGCTATTGTTGCCCTTGGTAACATCAACCTCTAATGTTTAGTCTGATGATTAGTCTCTATTGCTGAAGAAACCACACACTTCAAACTCAGACCTGGAAGATTTGAGCTGGCTTTGATCTGAAATCCTCCTCCCTGAGGCCTCGTTTTCACAGTACCAGAAGGTAGTTGGCAAGCTGCAAGAGAAGCCATTAATAGTTCTGTATAGGTGTGATGCCTATGAACAATGAGCAACGTGGCAAACTCTCCCTACAGCTGAAACCAACAGCTGTTTGATTGTATTTGCAGCCCACTCAACAAGAGTGAAATCTAACCAGGCGGTGGTGGCGCACGCCTTTAATCCCAGCACTCGGGAGGCAGAGCCAGGCGGATCTCTGTGAGTTCGAGGCCAGGCTGGTCTCCATAGCGAGTTCCAGGAAAGGCGCAAAGCTACACAGAGAAACCCTGTCTGGAAAAAAACAAAAAAAGAAGAAAAAAAAAAAAGAGTGAAATCATGCCTGGTACTAGAAACCTAGCCAACTATCAGGACTAGTGAGGTCAGGAATCTTAAAGGAGAACCTATCACTGCCACTTTACTAGACCAGCAGGATTCCTAACTTCATACTAAATGTATCCTTATACTCACTTATTAAGTGTGGCTCTCGCTCCTTATAAAAGAAGCTTCTCCTCGGGGTAAACAGATACCATTCTAGAAAAGCATAACTGGTCATAGTGTAGAGTTCAACTGATCTTGGGGAGCCCAGCCCCCAGTGGCTACATCTACAACACAAGTCCTGCACCCGAGCTCAGAGAACCCTGTGGAAGACGAGGCAGAAAGATTGTTAAGAGTCAGAGGGTCAGGAAGTCTGCTGTGAGATTTTTGTCTCCTAAAAATGACAGTGTCGCTATGCCCCTGATTCCTCCATAGTATGGCTGCCTAAAAAAGATGATGATAATGCAATATACATACTAATGCACAAGAAGGAAATCCCACAACCTCCCAGCCCTGGACACAGAACTACGGCAACAAATGAACGCTGAGAGAGGGAAAATCAGTCTCTTCTGTGGACGAACCCCCAAACTGGTCATCCAATACAAAGTGGTCACATATGTATGTATTTGTATGTGTATATGTATGTGTATGTGTATATGTGTGTATATATACGTATGTATATGTATGTATATATGTATATATGTATACACAAGCAACAGTAAACTCAGCAGGTTGTATTTATATATTCGTACACATATATGTAACAATAATAATCAAAAAAGGAAGACATCAACTTTAGAGGGAGGATTTGGGAGGGGTTGAAGGGAGGAAAGGGAAGAGGAGAAGCAATGTAACTAGATTTTGATTTTTTAAAAAGGGGGAGTCTAATCCAATAGGATCAGTGACTCTACAAGGGGGAATGTTCTCTTTCCTTTTTCCTTTTCATGCCTTTCCCAGCCACACACAGAGGAAAGGTTAGCAAGCGCACAGCAATACA
The DNA here is from genome assembly GCA_902168425.1 of Peromyscus attwateri. Classification (NCBI taxonomy): domain Eukaryota; kingdom Metazoa; phylum Chordata; class Mammalia; order Rodentia; family Cricetidae; genus Peromyscus; species Peromyscus attwateri. The sequence goes on along the minus strand of CABHPP010125449.1, from coordinate 25,539 downwards.
GACAACCCTAAGTCAAGAAACAAGCCAATGCTATAATCTGACCCTACTGACACCCCAATCTTAAACTTCCAGCCTCCAGAATGATGAGAAAATAAATGTCTTTGTTTAAGTCATACAGTCTATGGCCAGCTCAGCCTGATGGTGTCCAAGAGTTAAGGAACTAAAACCTGTTTGGAAGAGTGCCAACATACACATTTTAACAATCTTACTGCACAGAAAAGGTTAAAGTTGTTTAATATCAAGTAGCAAATGGAGCAAGAAAGAGAAACGAAGTTAGTGAGAGGAATGAACAAAATAACCTTGCAAGTAGTAGAACAAAATAAGCAAACTTGAAGCCTTCCCCCCCAATGTGAGGCCCCCTTTATGTTTATCAAGGGTCTGAACACAGCAACAAAAATTGATCATAGGACGTCAATCTCACCTCATCCAGTGAATACAAGTTAGATTAGCAAAGGCAAATGAAACAGCCCTGTGAATATCTCTAGAAATCCAAGATTTGTATTCTATCTTTAAAAATTCAATGGATATAGTAATTTATCCATTTTGAGTATTTTGCTTGGATTGCAAGGAAAGACTAAGGCATAATCAAAACAAACCTCCTGTCCTTGGTTCCTTCATTCACAATATTACAGTCAGGGATGGGAGGAGGAGCTAGCTAAAAGAAGTGGGAGTTGTTGGTCACTAGACACATGATGCTCAGAAAACCCAAATAGTGCAGGGATGGGCTTGAAAAGTCAAAGACAAATAACTATTGTATTATGTATTAAATGGCTACATAAATGGATGGGTGGGTGGATGGATGGATGGATGGACAGATGAATTGATGAGTGAGTGGATGATGGGTGAGTGTGTGGATGGATGGATGGATGGATGGATGAATTAGTGGGTGGGTGGATGGATGGGTGAGTGGGTGGATGGATGGATGGACGGAAGGACAGATGGATGGATGGGTAGATGAATTGGTGGGTGGGTGGATGGATGGGTGAATAGGTGGATGGGTAGATGGGTTGGTGGGTGGACAGATGAATGGGACGATGATCATTACAAAGGTTCAGAGAAGTCCTGAAGAACTAGCCTCTGGTTTTGTTGGACCTCTTGACCACAGGCAGTGACCATTCTCTGATAAGCTGAGAATATCCTGTGCATGGCTTCTGTCCTCTGGCTACCTGAGAAATCTGTACAATGTATTATTTATGTCTGTTATTCCCAGGATCTAGCTTCAGCCTCCTAAACTGGGATGCTGACAATCTCACTGACTCTTTGACAAATGTTCTCTGAGCTCTGTCCTGCTTCTCCTGTTATTATGGGAACATGTTCAATTGAATCATTAATTCATTGGCTCATATATTGCTCCAACAAATACTTATCAATTGCTTTTTATGTGTCTGACATTGGTCTCCATTCAGGGACATAATTAGAAAGCACATGTATGTCAGCTTCTGCTGAGAAGAAACAGGATACAAAGCAACACACAATGCATAGCCCATCCAAAGCAAGCACTGTGGAGGAAAGGCAATACAGAGAGAGAAATAGAACAAGATGGAATGAGATACAAGGTTTAAAGGTGTGGTCAGGGAAGGTGCTCTCTGACCTTCCAGGAGCAAGTGCAGAGTGCTGGGGTAAGACTCTTTCCTTCATTGCATTAGGCCAGAGGGACAGCAGAGGTAAAAGGGCAGAGAGATTAGAAAAGGGGGAGACTGTTGTGGTGACTTACAGGCCTTGTAAGAATTGTAGCTTTTAGTTGAGTCATTGAGGGCATGTTTTATTGTTTGTTTGTTTTTTCATGGTATTTTTATTTATTCTTTGAAATTTTCATATATGTATGCAATGTTTTTGGTCTTATCTATCCTCCACTACCTCCTTCCAATCCCCCCTCTTTGACCCATCTACCTGTGTCCATCCTAACTTGATGTCCTTTTTATCATCATCATCATCGTCATCATCATCATCATCGTCATCATCATCATTATCATTATGATTATCATTATCAGTTGCTGACCATGCGTGAATGTATGTGGGGCCATCCACTGGAGTATTGCCAACCCACCAGCAGGCACATTCCCAAAGAAAAGTGACTGTCCCAACCCCCCACCCCCTGCCAAAGTCATTAATTGCCAATAGCTCCTTAGCTAGGGGCAGAACCTCCAGAGCCCCTCCCTCCCCATGCTGGAATTTTGACTGGCTCAGTCTTGTGTAGGTCTTGCGGAAGTGACCATGAGTGCTAAGGAGTTAATGTGTGCATTCGTCATGCCGTGCCCAGAAGACAGCATTCCAAAGCTCTCCTCCTCATTCTCTGACTCTTACATCCTTTCCAACCACTCCTCTTCCACATACACCAAACCTCAGATACAGGGAGGCTGATATGGATGACCCATGTATGACTGAGCACTCACAGTGACTGGAATTTTAACAGGATATCTCAGGCAACTGCATTGACAGGATGAAAAATAGACAGCACAGCAAAGGCAGACAGGGGAAGGCATTTTTATAATCTTGATAAGACAGGATATTGTGGTGGAAGAAGTGCTGGTGGCAGAGGTATCCAGATACCTGATTTTAAATGTCTTTGGGAAGTAGAGCCAACAGGATTTTCTGATGCTGGTTTTCATGTGAAATCTGAAGGAGGGAACCCCCTTTTCTAAGCATCCCTAGTTTCAACACTGGTGTTGCTGGGTGGCTTCTGCTAAGAGAGCTCTGTTATCTGTTAGTGAGCCTTCCCATGTTCCTGCCATTGTGTTTTAGACTGATGATCATTACGCTCCTTCATCCCTCCCCCCACCTCAAGCCCAACCCAGGGCCCATTCTGTGTCCCTCCAATTCTGCCTGTCTCACTTTACCTGTACTTAGGCTTCTGCAGAGTGGCAAAGTGAATTTTGGAAGAAAGGATTTACATGGACGAAAATAGGCGTGAGTGGGCATGGCGATTGACTCCAAGCCAAGGTAAGTGTTAAGGCAGAGCTTTGGCTCATGCAGAATGGCACTAAGATGACAGGCTATCAGGGTCAGCCAGTGAAACATTTCTAGCTTTCCATCCAACCTCTTTCTAAATTTCAAGACCTTTAGGTAAAAATGAAACTTACACAGTAGTAACTTAAGAGTTGGAATAAGTAAAAAAATCTAAAGACACTTATGCCTTGATCCTAAGAGCTTTTGATCTCAAAAAGCAAATCAAGGATGACAGGCACTCAGGAGGCAGAGGCAGGTGGGTCTCTGAGTTTGAGGCCAGCCTGGTCTACAGAGGGAATTTCAGGACAGCCAGGGCTACACAGAGAAACCCTGTTGTGGGGGAGGGCAAGGAGAAAGAAACAAGGAGAAAGAAGAAACAATAAAAATGGCAAGATTCTTTTCTTCTAGCTATTTTATGAAAGCCAGCAGCAATTTTTGTTGACTTTGACCCTATTGTTCCCCTACCTTTTAAAAAGAACCCAAGCCATCAAACTGCTGTATATTACGTTATGACTTAAAGTCAAATGTCTAAAAACATAAAAATTAAAATGGCTCAATGGAGCTGGGCAGTGGTGGCCCATGCGTTTAATCCTAGCACTCTGGAGACAGAGGTGGGCGAATCTCTGTGAGCTCAAGGCCAGCCTGGTCTACAGAGCTAGTTCTGAAACCCTGTCTCAAAAAAAAAGGAAGAGAAAGGCAAAAGGCTCAATGGCTAAAACACTTGCTAAGCAAGCAAGAGAACGTAAATGTGTCTATGTGTCTCTCTAGTACTCATATAAAGCTGAATGCGGTAGCATGTCTCTGTAGGCAGAGTTTTCTGTCCCACCAGTTGGCTCCCAAATTACCACACAGAGACTTATTATTAATTATAAATACTTGGCTGATAACTTAGGCTTGTTGCTAACTAGCTCTTAAATTAATCCATATTTCTTATCTATGCACTACCACATCGTGGTATCTTTTCTCAACAAGGCATATTCATCTTCTGCTTCTGTGGCATCTCCTGGTGACTCCCCTTTACTCCACCCTTCTTCTTCCCAGCGTCCTCTTAGTTCAGCTCTCCCACCTAACCTCTTTCTACTTAGCTATCGGACAGACAGCTCTTTATTAACAATGAGAGCATCTTTACAGTGTACACATCTTTACAGTGTACAAAAGGATTATTCCACAGCATGTCTCTGTGATCCCAGGGCAATTGTTATCTAACTTGGGGGTCACAATATGTACCCCAGGTCAGATCCAGACATCTGTCCTCAATAAGCCAGTGAAAAGAGCCAAATTAGTAGTGGGAAACAGGAAAAAGGACACTTATTTAATGTGGAAGAGAAACAAAAAGATCCAGTGAACCCTAAAGTCCTTCATGGTCCTGAAGTAAGATCAGAGTTTAAACAGAAGACCAAGGATATGCACACCTAACAGTCCCAGTCAAGATGTGGTCCCACATTGACCCATCCTTGTCTGGGCTTCAGCCTCCTCCTGGAAGGTGGTGTGACAAGATATTCAAACTGTGTGTAATCTCTTTCTTGGGCACACAATCCCCCTACCCCTCTAGCTGGAGCCTTTTCCTTCTCTCAGCATGAGATGCCTGGGTGAATTCTCATTTCTTTGGGGTCCACTGTTTCGACAGTCTGATGGTCCGATGGAGAGACGCAAGTATCACTTTAGAATACCTTCATGTCTGCCCTACTGGTTGCACAATTACAGCAAGATGGAAGGCAGTGACGAGAAGCAGCTCCCAGGCCAGCTAGCCTCGTATACACAGCAGCAAACATGTGACCCTGTCTCAAGCAAGCCGAAGGCAAGGACCAACACTGAACTGGTCCTCTGACCTCCACGTGCTTGCCCTGTCACATGCACGTGCGCGTGCACACACACACACACACACACACACACACACACACGCAAGATAAAATCTTTTCATAAAAGAAAAATAAAGCACGTCTTTTTAGTCCATGGGAGTGAGAATGCCAAGTGTGACCAACACACTTTGTAGTATTTAGAAAGCCAATTACATCCGGTAAATAATTCCAGATGCAATTGGCACACTAGAAACTCTCCTCGTACTTCTCGGCTTCACAATCCGAGTTCCCAGACATTCAGGGATGCTCAGGGCTGTGTGTACAAGTGTTGTAGTTTAAAGCATCTAATACTACAATGCTCACATGTGGAAATTGTCCACTGACTTCAGTCTACCAGTGTGAACCACCCAAACCTCAAAGATTGTGCTAAAGAACTTTGGAGGCCCTTTTCTAACCTCCTGGTGGAATGCATTATAAGATGTGATGAAGAGGTTCTTTCCTAGGGCTCCTTGTGTCTTTATTCCTCCCACAAACAAAATGGAAACCATCACAGATTAAATAGATTCCTCAAGGTCCTAAGGAAGCAGCTCCTGCTGGGTTTTTGTATAGTCAGCAGTAGTGTCTCGGCTGACGTTAAAGGGCCGGCCTCTGGTGAAGAACTCATTTTAGCAGTGGGAGATGAACAGGAAATACAGATCTTAAGAGCCTTGAAGAGACGCTGGTAGAGTGAAATGACACCAGTGAGCTTATCTGAAAATGTTTAGGATCAGAAGTATTTCAGATTTCAGTTTTTCAGTGTGTTTATTTTCTCCCTGCCTGGAAGCAGAGCAGATGTAGTGATCTGCAGAGAGGTTCTCATGAGATCAGCTCTCATGGAGGTAGTCTCCATCAGACTGGTTCTCTTGAGGGCAGAATCAGTAGGAGAAGAGAGAGAGAGATACACACACAGAGATATTTGTTAGGTAGTAGGACCATCTGCATATCAGAAATTTACATTGAACCTTAGAACAGTAGCGAAATTACAGTTATAAAGTAGCAATGAAAATAATTTCATGGTTGAGGAACCACAACATGAGGAACTCTATGAAGGGGTCACAGAATTAGGAAGGTTGAGAACCACTGCCATGGAGGCAGAGACCCCAGTAGCGGCTCAGTCCCAGAGGCGGATCCCTCAGCAGCTCTCCCTGGGGAGAAACTGGAGACTGACATCAGTGGGGAACGGCAGTGGCAGCCTTAGACTCAGGCCACAAGCCACAATGTCCTTCCTCGGAGCTCCTTGTATCTGAGCTTCCCCTTTGAGAAAGGCCTTCTCTCAGTTAAGCCTCTCTGGAAAGACCCACCCAGAAATGCAGAGATATCAAGCTTTTAGGTTGATTCTAAATCACACCAAGCTGATGAAGAAGATCAGCCATCGCAGAAAGGGTCGTCTCGGGAGATGTATGAAGCCTTCAGGAGATTAGCAGAAACGTCTCCCGTTTACAAGATGCCCGCCACTACTGTATAAGATATAAACAAATAGCCTGGGCAGGATTTACCTGTGGTGCAGCTCCCTCTCAGCATCCCAGGGGATTCACAGTAGTACAGATGGCTGTGTGTCCTCTCTGCTCCTGTAACAAACCCCAGAAATGGACCTTCAACATGGTACTCTGGCTGTCAATTCCCTCTCTATCTGGGGTGAATAGACATCCACGTATCCTCAGGGGGAAAAAAAAAGTCACACAACACATACCTAATCTGAAAAATCCCTAATCCAAATCCAAAATGGTCTGAAATGCAAACCTTCAGAGCATCATGTCAGCACTCAAAAAAGTTATAGATTTGAGATTAAGGGTGTTCAACCTCAATGGGTCTTTATGGTATCTTCATTTGATGTTGTTGTTTTTTCCTCTGAAGACTGAGGTTGGTTGTAAACTAGAGTAGTAGCCTTGATTTTGTTGTTTTGAATGTGTGGGACTAGGGATTTGGAACTCAGAACTCTGAAAGTGCCCTGGGCAGCAAAGCTAGTGTATAGGGTAGCAACAGCAGGCACAGGATGTAGGGCCAGTGGAAGCTGGGGTGGTCCTGCCTTCTCCTGCTGCTGCTCAAGCTTCCATTTCTGAATAAAGTCAGTGACCCCGATAATTGTCCCGCCCTTCCATTCATTGCTCCTGATTTACACGTTGGAGGAGAGTGGTTCAGCATTAGGTGCCCCCTGCAGCTCTATTCCTGACCCTTATTTTGCACTAGCTGATTAGAAACATGGTAGCAATCAGCTCTTGGGTACCCACCTATCATCAACCCTGCCTAGGCTGTGCCCCTTCCTAAGGCCATTAGCTGTAGGTGCCATAATGAGGATGTGGAGACAAGATGACTTTTTCAAACCCCACCTTGTCAGTGAGGTGACAGAAACGAATAGATTCCATGTTCATTAGCATACATCTAGCTGGAAACTATTACTAAAGCCAGAACTTACAAGCTTCAGTGAACAAATTAATGAGAAACCTTGAACATGTCAGACACAGAGAACAGTTAGTTTGAGCCGACAAACCTTTGGATTAGAAATTACATCTTAAGCTGGGTGGAATGGTGTGCACCTGTAATTCCAGCACTTGAGAGATGGAGCAAGGAAGATCATAGGTTCAAGGCCAGCCTCCACTTTATAGACAATTCAAGGCCAGCCCAGGCTTCCTGAGACCCCATTTGAGGGAGGGCCAATGAATACTAAGAAAATTCTTAGGAAATATTTACATGACAGTTACCATAATTGAATATGAACTAATCTGTTGTTTATATTTTGAAGCTGAGTAGAACACTTATACACACACACACACACATATGTATATGCACACACATATATACATATATATACATATATATATATATATATATATATGTTTTACTAGAGTGGTTTACAGGCTGTAGTGGTCCAGCTAATCCAACAGTGGCTGTCTACCAAGGCTGGCTATCTCAGCTGGTCTTCAATAGACACTGGAATCCCAAAGAAGTAGGCGCTAATGCCAATGAGAGAATGGACCTGCTAAAAAGGCAAATACAAGCAGGCAAAGAGAAAGAGATTCCTTCTTCCATGCCCTTTATATAGATAGACTTCCACCAGAAAGTGTGGCCCAAATTAAAGGTGGTTCTTCCCACCTGAAATGATCCAATCAAGAAAAATCCCTCACAGGTGTGCCCATATGCTTGGGTTTTAGTTAATTCCAGATATAGTCAATTTGACGACCAAGAATAGCCATGACAGCCTGTCTCTTACTGCAAACAGATCTTTACTATATTAGAAAGTTTGTTTTAAGAACTTTCATCTTACAACTTAAAGACATCCCTGTTCACTATGGGAAATTTAGTGCATGTTAAACTTTGTTGAAGGAATCAGTTCGTGAACATTGTAGCCTCCAGTAGACAACAGCATGCATTTATTTACTCATCCTAGTCTATAGTCTTTCGAGGTTGATGTAAGTTACCAATATTGTAATAAATAAACTTTTAATTAATGCCTGGCTTTGTGTCTAACCAGCAAAGGATTGAACACCATGTCTTAAAATCAAGAGCACAGCTGAGCAAAATTCTAGGAATCCCACTGTTCACAGGCCAGAGAAAGAGGTCCTCTACATTAAGTTTCTGATGAACAAGGAGGCATGTTTAAAATTGGGGGGAAATTATTCAAAGAGTAATTTTTATGACCAGTTGATTAAAGTGAGTATAATAGTTTAATTTTCCACTGCTCTCATAAAATTCTCTGGCAAAAGCAACTTAAGGAAGAAACGGCTTATTTTTGCTCACAGTTCCAGGATACAGTCCATCATGTTGGGGAAGCCATGGCAGCAAGAGCCTGAGGACTCTGGTTCATGGTGGCCACCACCAGGAAGCAGAGAATGCTGAATGCTGTATTAAGCTCCGGTTAGCTTCAATTAACCTATCCAAGACAATCTCCCATAGGCATGCTCAGCAGCTACCTTAGTCAAGATGATCCCTTACAGACAGGCCCAGAGGCTCATCTCCAGGGTGATTTCTGACTGCAAATTGACAACTTAGATTAACCACCACAATGAAAACATCAGCTTATAATGGTGTCCACAAAAACCCTGGCCCAGAAGGTGATATACATTAAGTGTTCAACAAATGCATACGGAGTCTAATTATTCTAAAGCCAGTCTACTGTTTTAGAGGTCAAAGAATAAGAGGGTCCTTTGGTATCAGAGACTATGGGGGTCCAGCCCCTCGATAGTCCCCTCCCAGGGTCCAGGAAGAATCTACAACCAGCTGATAATTAATCTTTGATGAGAAGAAAAGAATCTATGTACACAAAACTCCTTAGTTCATATACTTTATTATTCTGTGTCAGTTACAAGCTTATATTCTGCTCTCATATTTAGCTCATTTCTAGCCTGATTTCTCTCTACACTTATCTGCAGTCCCCTCTAGGTTCTATCTTAATTCCTTCATCTAGTTCTGCCCCTTCTAGGTTCTCATCCATCTTGTTCCTTCCCATATCATCTCCTCTCCCATCTCCTTCTCTCTCCTCATCTCGTTCTTCCTCATCTTGTTCTTCCCCATCTGGCTCTTCCTCATCTTCCATCTTGTTCCTCTAGTACTCTCTTTTAGACCTTCAATCTAGTTCTTTCCCATCTCAGTTTGCTCCTCTCAAGTTCTTACCCATCTAGTTCTTCCATTCTCTTTTCTCTTCTCCGTCCTCCACGTGCCCTGGAAGTCCTGGTATATATACACTTACAAGGAGTAATCCCTTGGCAGTGCAAAGTCAGGCTTCCAGGGTCAAACGGATGATAAGAATCACATAAAGAGGCAATAACCGTTAATTATCATTTGCAACCCCAAAGGGAAGTGACCAATGGGGAAATGAATTAACTAAAGGCTAAATTCAGGTAATATCTAAGAAGAGGGCTCTTATGTGTTCAACTATAATCTTAAACGTGATTGGTAGAAAATGTTAAGAATCTATAAGTTGCTAGGTCAATGGGAGAAAATAAAACTGTCTTCTTTTTTCCTGTGGCTCATATCTGCCATTTTTCTCCAGGGTGGGGGAAAGTGTGCTTGGTTGCTAGGCAACCTGTACAGTTAGATGCCTCTGGTGATAGTTAAAGGGAGATCTGGAACTAGAGGTAAGGTTTGGGAAAGGAGGAAGTAAAGCTTAATTGGCACATCCGCCAGGCTTTCTCAAACAGGTAGCCTGGATGCTTAAGTCTGTTCTTAGAGAGTACAGAGGTATCTCTGATAAAGTACTTTCCTCCATCTGGGGATGGACCTGGCCGGATGCTGCCAATGAAGATAATTACAGGGAGGCTTGAACTGGGGTTCTGGCTGAGCACAGCTGTCAGTGCAGAAGGCTATCCAAATATTCCTAGAAGTGGTTAGATAAGGAGTTAGAGGTCTATAAAGTTAGTAAGGCTGTAAGAAAGGAGGGTCTGAGCTAAATTGTGTAAAGCTATCACTTAACATCCACCTGACCTAGGCGGTGTCTCCTTGTGGAATTTGCCTTAAATCAGGAGACTTGCATGTGGACTGTTATTACTGCTAGTCCTTGAAAGTGGCCAAAGGAGATATCTGATTCCAGAGAAAGCCTTTCCTGAGGCAGTTCTCCAAATACCTGGAATGTGTATGTCCAGAGAGTGATCAGTTCACACTGTTAGCCCTTCTTAGGGAAAAGTCAATTGGGAAAACTATGAAGGCACACATGATTTTCATAACAGAATACAGCTGATATATAACAAGCCAAGTAACACCAAAAACCCCTTGGGATTTGGCTTCCTCTGGAGGAATTCCCTGATTCCTCCAGGTAGTGACTTTGCCATAACCAGCTGAGTTCTTATGATATAGTCCTGCGGCCTGCAGCACTTTGGAAGGTCATCTAATTCCACATCAGCCTGAAATCCCTTTTAGATTCTCAATAGAGAAGTCAGGAAAGGAAGTCAGCCCCATGAGTTGCTCCGTGATGAGAAGTGCTATAGTTTGGATGAGGTTTGTTTATGTATTGGAAGCTTGGTTCACTGTATAGCAACACAAAAAAGATGGTAGATCCTCTAAGATACTGCCTAGTGGGGGGGAGACTGGGTCCTGAGTGCCTTTTGAAGGGATTAATGCAGGTCTTGCGGCATGTGTTAGGTCCCACTGGAGTGCATTAGCTCCTCCAGCAGTACACTGATGGAAAAGAGGAAGCCGTCTTCCTCCTTTCTCTCTTGTTTCCTTTTTTACCAGGTTATCTCTTCCCTTGCATATACCTCCTACCCCTATTTCTTTTTTCTTTTTTTTTTTTTGGTTTTTCGAGACAGGGTTTCTCTGTGTAGCTTTGCACCTTTCCTGGAGCTCACTTGGTAGCCCAGGCTGGCCTCGAACTCACAGAGATCCGCCTGCCTCTGCCTCCCGAGTGCTGGGATTAAAGGCGTGCACTACCCCTATTTCTTTATCACACTGTGATGCAGACAGGGAAGCATCTCCAAGCATCATTGTCATGCTGTGCAGACTTTTCAACCACCAGAAATTCAAACTAAACTTTTTTTTTTTATATATAATTTAGTATCCTGTTTATAAAATATAAAAAAAAATGGGCTAAAAGAAAAAATCTGTTGTCTTTCAAATCACCTTTCGGTCTCATTACATGAGTATAGTTCATCACGAACATGCTACCTCAACATACTCCTTCTCCCCTTAAGTCATGGATTCCCCTAAGCCCTCTCCAAAGTTATATATCCATAGTGTGGACTCCAGTCTCTGTCCAGTCCCTGCTTCAAAGAAGGACACAACATGGTGACTGTAAAGAGTAGACTTCTCCAGCCATCAGCTAATCCCACTTGAAATCACACCCTTCACAAGATAGCCCACCTTCTCTGATGAAGGAGGTACCCGCTACAAGGCAACGTTGGTAGGCAATATTCCCTCCATCACTTCCAGCCAGGTTGGCCAAGCCTTAGTGAGCTGGTACCATAGGTTGGTATCGTCTCCCGCCTAGTCTGCTGTCCTTCCCTCCTTTTCTCTCTCAGATGTTGCTCTCCTGAGGAAGGACCTTGCTTGAGAAGGTCCGTCTCAGCATCTGCTCTGCAGAGGCAAGCAAGGACAGCTGTTTTGTATTTTGGTCCTCTTCATGAGTTGACTGCCAAGTGACAAACCTGTCCAGTCCATCCAGGCAGATGAAGGGCATTGGCTGGAAGGCCACTAGACTGCCCGCGTGTCCCTCAATATTTAGCCCTTAGAAGAGGAGTCATTTTGTCAAACAAGACCTTCGGTGAAGTCATAAAGCGACGTAAAGAGGCTGTACTGAAGCAACTGTGGCAGGCCACAAGGTCTGAAAGAAACGGAAATCAATGAACCAGATAGATCAGTGGTCCTCAGCCCACACCTGCATCCTGGATACTCCATCAGGGGCATTTTCAAAATACAAGTACTGGGGCCACATACTGCTGATTCCGTTTGGCCTTATAAGAGTTTCTCAGGTGACTTAGGCAGCTTGGGTTAAGAACCACCGAACCCTTGGGGTCTATCTTCTCTTGATCTCTAATTCCGTAAGATGCACAGGTAGTCTTTTTTTTATTTTCAGGTGCAGTGCAAGCATTTAAAATGGGGCCCTCACAAGCTGAGGTTAGAGAACCAGTCCTTGCTCTTACACACATAGAGAGATTTATTTTTAATTATTCATGTTCACTCCCCAAAGCCAAGCAAATGAAATAGCAGGTGTGCTCACATCCCCTTGACCTCCTTTCACCCCAAGATCAAAGGGTTTCTAGTGTTCCTGCATCTTACTTCTCTACTGCCAGATGTCCTTGGATTCAGACCCTACACTTGCCCAAAGTTAATTATTGAGGCCATCTAACTGTGGGAGGTCCACATCAGCCCTACCTAGGCTGCCCGGGGGGGGGGGGCGGGGGAGCAAATTTCATAGGCATTATCCATAGAAACCCGAGCGTCCTCTTCATCCAAACTTCTATTTGAAAAACTCATAGCTAGATGTGATAATGTACCTCCATAATCCCAACACCCTGGGAAGCTAAGACTGGAGAAGTACAAGTTGAAAGCCAGCCTGGGCTATATTGCCTCAAACAAAACTCCCATTGTTTACCCTTCCCTCTGCCTTTCTCAAGCTGAAGACAGATGCTCTGACAAACGCATGGTCTGGCTTTTGGGTTTTGTCCTATATCTGATCAGGAGTAGAAGGGCAGACCCAAGCAGTCCTCAAATGCATTTGCTGGCCCAAAGGACTTGAAAATGAACATGATTTAGTTTCCTCTGATTGTGACTAAAAGGGCACCCATTTTTAAGAATGTCGCTAGTTTACTTCATAAGCATCCTTCTCAATGCTCTAGAGTGTGTAGCTTGTTGTTAAATTTTACAGCTAGTATTAGAGCAATCCTTATAACGCTTGGGATTAATGACCACTCTTGGTCACCTGCTCCCTTATAAATCCATAAAAACATAGTTCTGGGCCCTCTTCTGGGTCACTTAAAAAATTCAGTTAGACTCAGTGATCTTATTTTCAAGTCGATTGGCAATCTGAAGCCTGCGATGATAGAGTCAAGTTCAATGCCTTCAGTTCCCAAGAATCAATGGGCCAATGCCTAATAACCATGTAGTTGCATATGTGTTCAAAAAAATATGTGGCATTATTTAGTGGATGCTCTGTAAGTGATTTTATGTTGTATAGATGATCTAGTAATTTTTCACCCAACAACACATAACTATCTTTCTCTTGAGTAAATAATTATTTACTGGAACATAATATACATTAAGGGTTCAGGTCATACATAGCAGCTAAAAGAATTTGTATGAACTGAACATTCCACCAGTTACCAATATCTAGAAATAAAACATTAAGCACATACACACACACACACACACACACACACACACGCACACACACACACGCGCACACACACACAGAGACCTTTCTAAAATGATTACATCAATTTACATGCAGGAGGAAAAGCATTCTTAACTATACCTGTTTGTTGTTGCTGTTATTATATGTGTATGAGGGGGGGGTGAATCTTAACACATTCTTAACCATAGTGATATTTGCAATGGTTAATTTTTGTTGTTAACTTGATTGTATTTGGAATCAGTGAAAAGATATGCCTTTGGGAGGGTCTAGAAGGGTATTTCCTGAAATAATTCACTGTGAGCTGAAGATCTTCCCCAAGAGGGGATGGCAGCACCCTCAGCATCCCACACAGGGAGAGGGAGGAAGGAAAGGCTGTTTGCCTGCCTGCCTTTGTTCCTTGCTGGTGGGTGCATCTACTCTATGGTTGTTGCTGTTGCTGCCTCTTTCACTGACATAAGAACCCACCTTTTTCCACCTTTCAACATGGACTGAAGGCTGGTGGCTCTCCAGGAACCCCCCAGGTCTTTAGTTCCAGATGGAAACTACTGGGGCATCTTGCTTCATGAACTGGGCAGCTGTTGGATTCTCAGCCTAGCCAGTGTGCAAAAAGCCTACTCAGCACATAGCATGTGAGTCAAGCTAATAAATCTCCTTTGTAATAATCCTCATCCCATCATTATGTCTCACTAGAGAACTCAGCCACAGTGTCTCATTATGGTTTGTATATGTATATTTCTGGCCACTAATATTGTTGGTCACTTTTTATCCTATTTTCTGAAGACTTATTTGGGTCAATTGTCCATCTTAAGGCTTCAGTCAATGTTGTATTTGCATATCATAAAGAAATAGATTAATTTTAAAAAAAATAGATAACTCCCACAATTACAGGCTTACTTGATTTACGTTCATCATTTTGGGTCAAAAGGAATATTCATATAAAAAAAAAAAACTACCACATTAAGTCTCACCTTGAACCATACTCAAAATAGTTTCAAGGTGCTCCAGAGACTGTAGGTATCAATGTGAAAAGTAAATTTTTTTAGGAAAACACAGAATAATATTTTAATGACCATGGGAATGAAATTATTTCATAAGGAGGACAAAAAAGCACTGTGCATAAAATCTAACAAGTGACAAAATGAAGCAAAATCAGGCATAATGTTGTGATCTCCAGTGATACTATCTAGAGCAGTGGCTGTCAACATTTCTAATGCTGCCCTCCCCCTTATTTTTGGTGCTACTTTATTACTGTAATTTTACTACTGTCATGAATCATAAACATCTGTGTTTTCTGATGGTCTTAGGTGACCCCTGTGAAAAGATCGTTCAACCCCTAAAGAAGTCACGACTCCCAGGTTGGGAAACACTGATCTACAGTGTCTAATTCTAGTTTTTCCCTCTACAAATACAAAGAAAATCAAATTCTTAAGAAGTAAAATTCTTGCCGGGCGTTGGTGGCACACGCCTTTAATCCCAGCACTCGGGAGGCAGAGGTAGGCGGATCTCTGTGAGTTCGAGGCCAGCCTGGGCTACCAAGTGAGTTCCAGGAAAGGCGCAAAGCTACACAGAGAAACCCTGTCTCGAAAAACCAAAAAAAAAAAAAAAAGAAGTAAAATTCTTAGTATATAGTCACTTAGTTAATTTTCTTGCTGCTGCAATAAAATTCCAGACAGCGAGTGACCAGGAAGTCCCCTGAGGTATAAAACCTCAAGGCCTAGCCGCAGTGATCCACTTCTTCCACCCAGGCTCTACCCTTGAGGGCTCTACAACTTTCCAAACAGCACAGCTAGGCGAAGACCAGATACTCACTCAAAGTGAGCCTCTGGGAGACACGTCACAGTTAAACTACAGCCGTCACCGGTGGCATATGGCAGCCCTCTGAATGTTCTTCCTGCTCTATAGTAATTTTTTTCATGAATCAAATTTAATGAGTCTAAGAGATAGGGATGAATTTGTTCTCATATTGGGACATAAAAGGAAAAAAAAAATCATGCCTAACAAGATATCTCACCGTCTAAGATGCATCTCTCGTCTGAAACTGGAGGGACACAGAGGACTGTAGCATACTGAGGTTTCTAATTACTTGGTTCCCTTTAGTAACTGGGCAAGGCCTCAGGCAGCAGCTTGACAACATGTGTCATATTTCTTTTACCCCAGTGAGCCCACTCCGGTAACTTAGGAAATAATTGAGAATGAACAAGAATGAACGGACGCAGGCGCTCACTGAGCGAGCGCTTGTGCGTTACGTTAAAACGCCAGGTACAACGTGAATGTGTGTCAAGAGATTGGCCAAATACACTGGGATCACCCACAAACAAAATAACACTAGAAATTACAATGTGGTGTTTTATTTACAGCTTTCTACAACATCAATAAAATACTGTTGTAAATAAGGCAGATTTTAAGACAGGAATATTCTAAATGCAATATTCTATAATTAACTTTAAGAACACATACATCTCTATGTATACATGTGTAGAAAAATGCCTTGAGAACTCACACCAACATGTTTATCTTCAGGTGGTAGGATTATGGACACCTTTCTCTTTATTTCTTACAACTGTATGTATGACCTGAAGTTTTCAATGATAGACACATTGTTTTTATAATAAAAGAAATGGTAACACTACTTTAATTTTTTAAAAATATTTTAAATTGTTGCAAAAAAAATGATAGTTCTGGAAAACTCAACTCTGTGGACCTTGTCTCTTCCTCTGACAGAAAGGCGAGATCTCATTGCTGCTGTGCATACTGTTGGGACAAGGTCTCTCAACCTTAACACCGCTGTCTTTCGGGCTACGGAGCTCTTTGTTGAAGTGGGGGCGGGGCTCCATGCATTTTAGATGTCTAGATGCATCCTGGTCTCTTACCTACCAGGTGCCACGTACACACATCATTACTTCTCCCTAAGTTATGACATCTAACTCGATCTCCAGGCACTGCTGTGTGGCGCTGGGGGCCTAATGTGGTACCGGCATGGTTGAGGGTACCAAAGGAAAGCAGTGTCGACTGATGCCCATCACAGCAAGAGGGAAGGCGAAGCGAAAGGACTGCCCCATTTTTCATAGCAGAGTGATTATGGTGGAAATCAGGTCCCGGAAAAGCCTTATCGTGGCTTTCCTCCATCACACAATTGAAAAATTGTGTTTGGGGAAATTCTAGAAACAAATGCCCCAAAGCCCATCAATGCCTTCTATCACCGTTCAGTAATGAGAGGGGGTGTGCCAAGAACATGTCTCCCGGATTGTTAAAGCAGTACATTGAGGAGATAATCTTGCTTGTGGTTGGTAGGCTCAAGGGGAAATGGGCCCAGCTGATAAAATGATAACGAGATTTAGTTGACAATTTTCTCTGAGTAAAATGTCGAGCTTGTAAATAATTTAAAAATAGCCTGTCATTCAATTGCCGCGTGTCCTTTAAGAAATTTTAATCGATGCAAAACACATTTCTCAGACACTAGCTCTAACCCCTTCGAAAGCTGCCATAGGGCTAAACAAAAAGCTGTGACAGGAGCAGACAGTGTGGCAGAAGGTGACTAAGGAAGGGAACGTGAACTTTAACCCCAGAATCCAATATCATGACAATATTCGGCAACCTAGAATTAGCTGTTGTGACAGTATGTGGTGTGGAAACACATGACCAGTTCAGCTTTCTTGCTCAAGGACACCGAGAAGCTGAGGTTTCCATGGGCTTATTAGAGAAAAACCAGCATACATGTGAGTGGTGTGCAGTTAGGCTGCAAATGGACTGTTTGGTATCTTGGTCCAATGTTCAGCATCACGGATGAAGAGGAAAGAAAGAGAAGGCACAGCAACATGGCGAGAGCATAACAGATGTCTGAAATTAGGGTTCAGTGTTCCTTGGAGAAGGCAAGTACACATCACAAGACTTGGGGAGAACGGTTTCTGCTGACCCCACAACTACCATTAATCTGAGCCAACCCCCTCTCTTCCCAGCATCCACATCAAACAGGGACGGATGGAGACAGTTCTGTAGTGACATGTGCAGCTTGTCATCTCTTCCAGGCCACTGCTTTCCTGGGGCAAGGGTGGGTGCAGGGACTTAGGCACCAGGAGTCTGCATGCCTCCCAAGCCCCGTGCGGCCAGCCTAGCGTCACCTGACTCAGCCGAACTTTCTATCAAAGGAAGCCAATCAGTGGCCAGCTCACAGTGCCAGGAGACATTGCCAAGGGCTGTGTCTCTCCAGTTTGGCACCAGAGTAGAAAAGACCAGGCCTGGTCCCTGCTTGAATCTGGAATCCATTTCTTTCTCTTTCTTTTCCTTTTTTTTTTTTTTTTTCTTTTTTTTTCTTTTTTTTTTTTTTCCTTTTCAACAACTGACACAGATTATGAAGACATCTAAATTGCCAGCATGGAAGCTCTGGTTTGGGAAATGAACCAACACAATTAGAGAATAAGGACATCCCCTGAGTACTTAACCAAATTTGGCTAGCTGTTTGTTTTTAATGAATTGATTATCACTGATAATCACGAGGTATACGTATTGATTTTTACCCCTTAAATCTTAGATGGTACATAATCTGTAAAGCTGTTAATCCTGATAGATTTAAAGATAATAGATAATGATGCATTATTCATCAATGCTGCTCAGCAGGATATCCACTGCGCAACTGTTAATCTCTCACTGTATCATTTTCATATTCATCTGTTATTAGTTTATTTAAACCAGATTGCCAGAAATGTTTAGAAGGATGATTTTTAACATCCACCCATATAACAAAATATCACTTCTTCCTGTTGGTCCAAGGCAGCCATGGAGACTGTCAGAATAAGTCGCTCCCCTCCCTCCACCTGGCCCAGCTTACACACAAACACAAAGACATGTGTGCACGTGGCTTGCCTCTGTTATTGACTGTGGAATAGTTTCCAGCCTGTCTTTGTCCCAAGGTCAATCAGACTCAAGTTCTATGTTTTTTTTTTCTTCATAGAGGAAGATGTCCTCATTGGTAAGCATAGTTAAATTCCTTTGCAGATATTGAACTAAATTTGCCCAGGTTTGAGCCTCCTGTGGCCTCTTACTCAGGGCTAAATATTAACAAATAGCCGTATCAGACAGTTTTTGATAAAACATTAAAGATTATTCGGGTTACATGACTGCTATATTTCTGTACTTGTGTATTTCTATACTTCTATGTTTTCTGTATAAGAACCCAAGGCTGTCGAAGGAGCCTCGGTGGCAGAAGGGAATAGCTTTGTAAATTGCTGCCTATGGACCTCCTGGGACTTAATGGTGCAGGGCAAAGGAGCAGCTGATCTTGGCAAAGGAAGAAAGATAAATAATGCTAACCTCCAAATCAACTCCCCTCAAAATCGCTACTGTCAACTCCCCCCGCCAGTTATGAATCTGGGGGCAGGTTGCTATGGCATCGTATCTCACTCAGAATCAAGTAGTATCGTTCCTTTCTACTGGGGAGAGGTTCCCAATCCGCCTCACATCACAATCCCCAGAGAGAGAGAGAGAGAGAGAGAGAGAGAGAGAGAGAGAGAGAGAGAGAGAGAGGAGAGAGAGAGAGACTTTTATTTTTCTTTTCTCTTCTCTCTCTTATCCTGTATGTACACTAAAGAAACCCAATCCAGACCAGCCAGTGATGCTTATACTTGTTAGTGTCTTGTTTTTAACCACTTTGTTCTTAATCCAGTTACCACATCATCCCTGCAAAGAATAGGGCCACGTGTCTCACAAAGTGAACTGGCTTATAGAGATGAAGGATCAGGCTAGAGAAGCAGAAAATGACAAGAGAGGGAACCCGGGAACTTGGGGGTGGGGATGCTTGTCCTTTTCCTGGAGTTCCTCAAAGAGCTCTGAGCCCTGCAGCTCCAGGAAGAGGATGATGTACTCCTTGGCTGGGACTCTGAAAGCATGAGGTATACCTCCCTTCGTAGGGGACACACACCCACAGTCTGAAAGGCTAACCTTCGCCAGACTCTGTGCTAACTGTATCATCCTGCTGAGAGTTTAGATCAGCCCCTCAGGACAGGTAATGTCAGCTCCCCTTTAAAGGGGAGAAGCAGTATTATCCTTCCTGCTACACTGGGAAGAAGTCCCTGAGAGGCATCTGGTCCTGATGGGATAAGAAGGTGGCAAGCTAAAGACAGAGCCAACTGCAGTCACGTCCTGGGGCAACCATTGGGCTGGGTTTTCTTGAGGATTCCCTTTGTGAATGTCCTGAGCACCTCTAGGCAATTCCAATTCAAATGGAATCCCATGGATCCTACGGAAATCCTAGGGAGAGAGCTCATGGCACATTCTGCGAAGTCCTTCTCCCAGCGTCCCACACACAGCTTTGAGAGTGAGAGGCCAAGGAGAACAGCTACTCAGCTCTGACTTTGTATCGAACTACAGCCTTTTACACTTCACAGACGCAAAGCCATTAAACCTTTCTCTTACTGTTACTTCTTAGGAACAATCTTATAAAACTGAGTTGATAGTTGCACATAGAAGCTGTGTGTAGCTCCTCAAATGGCGGCTTCTTGTTACTGTTTGTTTTTTAATACATAAAGCTTTTCCACTGTGTCTAGATAATAGCTCTGTATAATCCATAAAACACACACACACACACACACACACACACACACACACACACACACACACTCTCCAAAGCGGTTAAATGGAATGGACACAAACAAAATCAACCTCTACCAACTGAATGAAGTACCTGTACAAAATAAGCCAGGGCTAGCACAATTCAGACAAGGGGGTAAGCGTCTACTCCTCGCTCCACCGTAATGTCATAAAAGTCACAAGCCTTCGCTCCTATAAAAAAAAAAAGAAAAAACTTTCCAACAGCATTATCCTGCTTACATTCCCTAAGGTGATGGAGGAAGTGTGGTCCTCTCTCTTTCCAGGCTCTGAGACTTGTGCAAGCTCACGATCTGAGACAGAGAGAGCATGGGACTCTGCCAAGAACATGGAAGTCATCAGGATTGTTGTCCCCAAATGTTTTAGCACAACCATTGGCCATTAACACTGAGATTCGTGTTTATAAGTGGTCTTTACCCTTGATTCCAGCTGGGCCCAGGTGGGACAAGATTGTTATGTGTCCCATTGTTCTTCTACTCAGTTTTATTTTCTGTCATAGGTGAATGAGGACAGGCGAATCTAAAAAGGCTGCTTAAAGAAATCAGAATGACCAGTGAGAGCAGGATGGTCCCACACCTTCCCTGCCTGGAATGGAGTCTCTGTTTCCCTTCCGACACGCCCTCCCTCCTCACTACGTTACCCTGCGAGGCATGTGGTAACAACACAGAAGCAGTCTCCATAAATTCAAGTTTAAAGGGAATAATACTGGATCTTAAATCGTTAAATTAAATCACTCTTTACAAGGCATTTTTACAATTTCGCACCATTTCCCCAACTATAGCTGCATAGGAAAGTAATTACTGCATTAGTAGTTCACCGGTGACTCATGGAAACAAGGTTCTTACTCAGAACAAACACAACCGTGCTCCAAATGTGGGCTCACATATTTGAAAACATTAGAAAGGGCTTGTAATTGTAGAGAAAAATACTCTTGCTAACTTTGATGCTCACCTCATCCTATCCTGGCACAAGTCACAGTTCATTTTCCACTGGTCTACATGGTAATTTGTCACGCTTGCCTATGTGGTGCTAGCTAAGGTACCTGAGGACTTGTCAGAAGTGCAAGTAGGCCAGGGACAGTTAGCTATTAATCTAGTAAAATCAGCTTTAACGTTTTGAATTGCATTGTATATAATATATTAACTATATTAACGTACAATATAAGATATAATGCATGTGTATATTCAATGTTATATTAACATAACATAGCAATATAATACGTTATATATTAATATATATTAAACATATATAATCAAGAAGACAAATATACTATGTTCTGTCTTTTTTAGTACGTTTTTAAATTGAAATATAATCATACCACTTTCCCCTTCTCCTTCCTCCCTCCAGCCCCTCCCAGTTACCCTCTCTTGAGCCCCTCCCATACCCCCCACTCTCAAATTGATTGCATCTTTTTCTTTGACTATCACTGTTACACGCATGTATGTTTGTCCACAAATACACATAATTTTCAAAAGTCTGAGAGGGAACACACTCATGGTGTATAAACACAACAAAAGTGGCCTACATTATATCCAGTCATCCTAACTCCAAAAATACATTGCTTACCTTTTGTAAACAAATGGTTCATCTAAAAAAGAACGTTAAGTTGAAGACAATACATTCATCAAGACGGCTCCAAGCAAACAAATGTTTCTATTGCTCCCATATTTAAGTTCGATAGATGCAAATTCTAGATGAATGATGCAAATTGGTTTTTCATGTGATTTAAGTTTCCTCCCAAAGACACCTGCTTAACGTCTACTGAAAGTTGTAACACACTAAAATACCAGTGTTTACAAAGCAAGTTTCTGTGAGAAACATAATTGGTTGGGTAGGTTCAAATATAGTAATTGCGATAATAAGTATATTAGAAGTCAGAATATTTGAAACCAGACCTGAGCTCCAGGGCAAATATTCTGTGGCCTCTGGACCACTCCAGAGAATAAAGCCACGTATATGTCCATACATTTGTGTCACAGTGGGGCGTATACTGGCTAGAGACACATCAAAAGAAGGCTGGAGAGAGGAAAAGCTACCCCAATATCCATTAGTTGTGTGAGAATTAAACCGTGCACAGCAGACTTTCGGAGCATCAGCTAGGAAGCATGGACTGTTATTACCCTTGCAGCACAGATGAATGTCACAGCCACAATACTGAACAAGAGAAGCCAGACATTCAAGGACTGCGGGCCGCCATTTCACTTCTGTGTGGTTTCTAAAGAAAACAAACTACGTCTGTGGCGTTAGAAGTTAGAAGAGTAGCAACCTGTTGGGGAAGGAAGCAGTGAATAGAAGGGAGCTGAGAGAGCTAGGGGACCCCAATATCTTCATACAAATAAAGTAAAACTACTGTCTGGATTTATTCTTTGAAATTTGTTCTGGCTGTACACTATGTTATATGCACTTTCTGAATGTAAGTTGCAATTCAATTAAAACTAAATTAAAATAGATTTTAAAAATATCCTAAGTATTACACGTAGTTCAAGGTCTCTTTTCACGCCCTCTGCAGGGGAGCAGGGGCCTTAGTGTCCTTCGGAGACTAGCATTAAGGAGCACTCCTGTTCCTCGGAAGAATCCTCATTGTCTCAGACAATCGTGGTGAGCAAAACTTCCCACTTTAAGAAAGAGGGGGTGGGGAGTTTGGGGCCTCCCTGAGCCAAATAAGCCCCAGGGTATGTTCCTTCAGGTCTGCCAGAGCCCAGTCAAACAGACTTGGGATTCCAGAGAGGCTGTCCATGGTTCTAGCCAGATGAACCACTTGCCAAAATGGGAACTGCCTCACTGCCTAGAAGAAATGGTGCTGGTTTGAAACGGTGCAACGTGATAAGGAACAGATGCATTCTGCGATCTGCCTGTAAGCATCCTCGGATGAGAGTGGACACTGCAAAAGCGATTTCAGTTAAGAAAGGGAAACCTTCATCTGAGCTGAGCGCTCTTCAAGAAATGCAGCAAAGGCAACCCAGCTCAGCATGATGTCCTCGGGGTACACAAAGCTCTGCCGCTGTCATAGCTCTGGCTCTGTTGGACTCCAGAACCTCCTTGGTAAGGAAGACAGGGAAGCTCATAAAAGGGACGCCAAGGCCAGTGCTGAACTTGGGTGGAGCAAGAGGAGATGTGAACATTAAGCCAACTCCGACTCCGCTGTCCCTGAGGTCAACTATCTTACCTTCTTAGAAAAGAGAACCTATCTTACAGATACACTTCAAACAAAGGGTTCAGAGTATCTTCCCCAAGCGGGAGTGAGGAGAGTTGATGGTTGTGAGGAAACTCAGGATTCACTTGCCTCTCTGGGTACCTGTCCCGTTGAGAAACATCATCACCAAACCTGGTATCATCCACTGCAGTTACAACTCTGGGGTCTAGGTAGAACATGGTGATCTATCATCTTCAGTTCTTCTAACACTATCAGTTACATGCGACATCAGCCTCAGCTAACCATTTAACCCATCTGGGCTGCAGAGTCTTTGCCAACTGAAATTGGCCATGTCATTCTACAGATACTCAGAGGAGCAGAATAGACTGACCGTGTGTTACTTTGGTGAAGCTTAAATGGCTGAACATGAACATGAAGGCCAGCCTTGTCTTCTGGGACCCTCTTTCCCATCTCATGGATAAGCCCTCCCAACTCACTGTCTCTGTCAGTGGTGGGGTGGGGCATATACAGCTCTAGAATCCAAGCAGAGGGTGGGTAGCTCTCTTAGCAGCCCGTCATTTTTGAATTAGTGTCCTCTAACTGCTCCCTGGGTTCCCTGCAGGGTTTCTGATGTTTCCCTTGTTAGTTTTTTAACCTTCTGGTATTTTCCTCTTCTTTGATTTGAGAAAATGTTTTCAGAATTCCCTTGATCAATCCAGACTGTGAGGATGTGATCAGTGTTCCCTCATGATAAAGATAAATGTTGCCTATGCGCTTTTATTGTTTGGAGGCCGAGGAAAGAATAGTTGGTCTACTGGCAACCCAAGGAGAAGACACTTCATACTAAAGTGTCGGAAGCGGCCAGAAGCTACAGCTCACACAAGGCCAATGAGAGAGAAGGAGAAAGCATTGCCAAGATACGAAACCAAACGAAGGGGAAAGTGAAGCCTGATCTCACCCCCAAAGGGCAATTACCTTCACATTTTAAGGAGCACATCTGGAGTGACAGTGAGCCACATCTGCAGGCCAGGCCCTTCAGGCACTCCCAGCAAGGCTAACCCAGTGCTGAGAAAATGAGAGTTTCCTTTAGTGAAGCATGTAATCATATATTTCCAGATGAGAGGCACAAAAAATGATTAAAGCTTTGGGAAATTGGATCTGTAGAGAGGGAGTAATGGAACTGGCCTTCCATGTCCTAGAGAAGAAAAGACTGGAAAGAGGGAGAAAGCTCTCAACCACCTGTGAGTGAAGGAATGCAGGTGGCCACCAGAGGCTGAGTCAACTTCAGGCCAAAGTAAGGTCATTAAAGAACATGAAAAGTAGACTCCATGTGTTTGCTCGTTTTGTTTTTGATCGTAGCTAAAATCACTGTGACCAAATATCTGACCAGAAGCAACTTAAGTGAGGGAGCCCTTATTTCAGCTCACAGTTCAAGGGTGCAGCCCATCCTAGTGTGGAGGGCATGGCGGTAAGAGCGGCTTACAGCTGTGCTGACAGGAGCCTGCCCACATCTGGGTGGATCAGAAAGCCGAGAAAGGGGGATGCTGGGTTCTGCTGGTTCTTGCTTTTTCCACTTGTACTGAAGCCAGGACTCTAGCCCATGGGGTGTTCCCATTCACACCTGGGGTGAGTCTCCTTTCTTCAGTTAAACAGCTCTGGAAACACTCTTTCTCATGAGACACCCAGAGGTGTGTCTCCAAGGTAACTAAAAATCCAGTTACACTTACAGCAAACACTAAGCATCGTAGTATTTAGACAAGACTGTCAAATCATTGGGCTGGTAAGCTCCAGGATCCTCAGAACCATCCCTAATAGGAAAGAGGTCTTGAGTTTGCCTGGAAACTTTGGATCAAGGTGACCCTTCCTTTCTGGGTTTGGCTTGGCTAGCAACAGAAAGCAGTTCAGAAGGACTCTGATGGATGATTTCGGGGTTGCAGCTTATGGCCTTGAACACCAACCATTAAAGTCAGAAAGATGACAGCAGTGTGATGAGACATAGCACCCATCAGTCCATCTTCCTCAGTGACCATCTAGATGCTATCATAGGCCTACATCATCTTCCCAAAGAACAGGTCAGCCTTGAGGCCATCCACTCCAAATGATAAGTGACCTTCCTGTTTCCATAAATGAGATCACCTTTGTTCAGTTGCCCAGGAGTGACACCTCAGAGTTATCTCACACTCATCTACTTCAATTGCTTCTCTGACAGTCTGCCACCTGCCATTCAGTCTTCCTTCTGTCTT
>CABHPP010125448.1:0-39656 GCA_902168425.1 Peromyscus attwateri | reverse complement strand
CACACACTGGAGGAAGGTCCCTGTAGTCATGTAGAGTATGCAGGAGAGGTAGAGATGAATTAAAGGATAGGGCAGAGCCCGGATCCATAAGGATACTGAGATGCTGATTGGAGGAGTGCTGTACTCTGAGGGATGATAACCTCCAATATAGGGGTGGCCTTAGGAAGGCGTGACTGGGAAGAGGTGGGATCAAATGCTGGGACTCCCAGGGGACTCAGGTTGTGAATGTGAATAAAGAATCTCTCCCTTTAAAAAGCTGCAATGCATGTGGAGTACCTAAGAAGGAATCTGGGTTAAGGATCCTGGGAGGTGTGATCTTTATTGATTATGCTGCTGGAGAGAGAACTGGGGAAGAGCGGAAGTAGGGAGTCCAGCAGAGAAGAGCATAGTGATTAGTGAAAAATGTGGTTCTGGGAAACACATGGGTGGAGAGTTTCTGACTAGACTACTTAGAATACACTTCAGTTTACAACCTCAATGTTGTCATGGAAACCTGCACTCTGCCCATTCAGCCACCTGCTTGACCCCCTCAAATCCTCTAGTGCAGCTAGCTGCTGGGTGGACTCATTCACAAGGGTCCCTGCATGGTTCCTGAGGTCTGCAAGGTCATACAGAAAAGTTGTTCTTTCTGCAAATTCCACCCACCGTGAAGGCCTCTGCTCCTGGTGGCAGCCAGCTTCATGTCATTGATAACCGTGTGCTCCCTCACCCACACTTTGGCAGTGGGTGTAAGTTTACCTCCCAGATCCAGAGTGGCCTTGCCTGGCTAATTACCAAATTTCTTTGTCAACCAGAGCCTGAGCCACACAGCTATGAGGGACTTTTAATTAATTGGATCATTGCGATAGAAAGATCCACCTTAAACCAGACCTCCCTTAAGTCTAGGCACATCTTCTCTTGCCAGCCTGTATAAAGGACAAGGAAGAAAGAAGTTTTCCCTCTTTGTCTGCTTGCCCTCGCTCTTCACTGGTATTCCAGCCTTCTTCTTCATGATTCTGACGTACATTGAAGACCAGCTGAGACATCCAGCCTTGTGAACTGAAACAACTACTGGATTCTTGGACTTCCCACTGGGAGACAGCCATTGGTGGACTAGCTGGACCACAGCTTATACTGCATGCTGGAGAACCCTGCCCCAGTCCTTCAGGCTACTGCCATCCTGGCTGTATGGTAACTGTGTCTTCAAGATGGCCATTCCATCATTCTGTCAGACCAGCTGCTTCAGGGTGGTGGGGAGCACGGTGAGACCCGTAGATCCCATGAGTGTGAGTCCCACCGTTGCTATTCTCTGGCTGTTGAATGTGTTTTTTGATTTGAATCAATGCTGTGTAGAATACCATGATGGTGGGACAAGGCATTCTGTAAGTCCACAGATGGTGGTTTTGGCAGAAGCATCATGTGTCGGAAAGGCAAATCCATAACCAGAGTAAGCATTTCAGTAAGGACGAAGTGTTTTCCTATCCATGAAAGAAGTGTTCCAATGTAGACAACCTGCCACCAGGTAACTGGATGGTCATCCTAGAGAATGGTACCATATTGTAACAAGCCCCCACTTGTTAGCACAACTGACTCCATGATAGAAGTACCATTCAGTCTGTAAAACTCAGCACTTAGTCCCACCAGCCAAAAATGAAAGCAAAGACCTAATGTTCTGGGAAAGTCTCTATATGTACTAATCTTGTTTTTTTGGCTTCTATAATTCCATTTCTGGATAATCATAATCCTTCTTGATAACTGAAGTATGTCAAATCAAAATATGTTTTTTGTACTTAAAAGCTCACCCTGAAAGGCTTGGTGCTACACTGGGATTCTGGCTACTAAAAACTTTCTATTGGCTTAAACCCATGTCCGAGGTGTTCTCTGGTGGATGTTCCACAATAATATCTGCGGCTCAGGTTGATCTGTGCTGTTGGCACTCAGCAGCAACTGTAGCCAGGTCAGCTTTGGTGAGCGGAAGTGCACGTTGTTGTACTCTCCCCTTTGTCCTTCTACTTCCAGGTCCTTGGATATCACTTATAATAAATAATTAATTTATTCAAGGCTGGCCTTGAATCCTTGAGTCCTCCTGCCTATATCTCCCAAGTTTTGGGATTATAAGCATGCACCACCAATGCCCAAATGTTAAAGTATCTAAATACGTCTATCTATCTATCTATCTATCTATCTATCTATCTATCTATCTATCTATCTCAATGGACTGGACAGTTTCTTCCTCCTGATTGGCACAGAAAGATAGTTTCTCTAACATTTGAAAACAAAACCTTCATTTCACTGAAGGGAAACTTGAAGCTTATTAAACTAGTTCTCAGAGAGGCTAGGGGCCTCTAGACAAAGCCTTGCAGCTGGTAAGCAAAGGAGATGGGATTTGAACTCTGTGTACACCATTTCTTGCCATTACCATCCAAAATGTTCACCACCAGAGCATCCATCGCCCCATATATTCACTCTCAGGCTGACCTTAGTCTTGGTCTAAACTCTACTTCTCGAAGCTTCTATTTGAAATCCCTTTCCCTAAAATTAAGGTCAATTCCAAATGTCTTCACTTCACTTTGCTGGGGGAAAAAACCTATACAAACTCTAACCTCACCAGCTAGGCTGACTAAAATCATTAATTTTGGAGACCACACAGCTGAGCATTACATTGCTAGCTTCCCACTAATTTTGCAGTAGGTGACATCTCCGCTGTGTGGGTTAAGATAACAGCTGCCTAGGCTAATTTGCAGGGTCATGGAAGCTACTGCTGTTGGCCTGCTGATGTGCAATGGGTAGCTGAAATGAGATAAAAATGTTGGGCATATTTGTCTTCACATTGTGTCTATCTCCTTTGTTGTGAGACCCTACTCAGCTCTGTGTGTGTGCATGTTGAATATTTGGGAACTATTCTGTCCTGAACCAAACTAGAGGATTGCCTTTGTCTAGATGTATCTTGTTCCCCCACCCACCCACCCACCTCTCCACCCCCACTTAAAGGCTAAAAACTCTTACTAGCTGCCATGTACTCAAAGCCCAGATCAGGAAAGCAGTTTTAGGAGGTGAAACTCAAGCTCCTGGAAGATCTCTAGCTAGTCCTTGACAAAGGCCGTTCCTGCTTCCTTCACTCAACATCCCTGTGTATCTGTAACTCAGAGTGGACAAGCTCATTTGTGAGCAAAGAGCCCACTTGTCTCCTTTTAGTACTATGGACCAGACTGAGCGCCTCATGCATTCTGGGCAAGCGCTTTGCCACTGAGCTGCATCTCAGGACCCCTTCTCCATCCTTCAGCCCACAAATGAAAAGTCTTTGTTTTTGAATTCTTAGTCCTCATCTCTTAGGCATTGGTGTTTTGCTTTGCTTTGTTTTGAAACAGGGTCCAGTAAAAAAAAATGCTCCCTGATCTCTTTACCAAAGCACTTTTTGGTGGGTACTTTTGTAAGTAGGACATTTCCCTCCCTGACATCTGAATTTCCTCTCTCCCACTCTCTTCCAGTAACCCCCTGGTTCCACCCCATCCTTATTCTGAATATCTCTGTCCTCTGGACTAATTAAACCCCTTTGCTCTCCCAGTGCATCATCCTTATCTGGGCAACACAATCAACTCCTCTAACATTTCTACTACTTTTCTCCATCCTTGCAATTTGTGTGTGTGTGTGGGTCTTTCTATATGGTTCCTGCCAACTCTCTCTCCCATTGCCCCCCGCATCTCTCTTCAAGCCCACTTCCTTCCTGCTTTCCAAAACCCATCCAGCAAGTGCTCTCCTGTCACTGTCACTGTCCTTCCTGAATTCAAACCGTCTTCACCGAAGTCTGGTTGGATGGAATCAGTATTACCTTTACTGAAGTCTTCACTATTTTATGTAATACTGTTGTTTGATGGAGATTCGATGATTCTGACTTGATAGTGTCTCAATGAGGCATTTCTTGGAATAACCTGTTATGCTCTGATACTTTGGTATCTCAAAAGCCACAGCTGAATTTGGGGCA
Organism: Peromyscus attwateri; assembly: GCA_902168425.1. NCBI lineage: Eukaryota > Metazoa > Chordata > Mammalia > Rodentia > Cricetidae > Peromyscus > Peromyscus attwateri. The sequence continues at coordinate 35,695 of CABHPP010125448.1, read as the reverse complement.
GGAAAAGTCTGGGGTGCTTGTAAGGACTATGAGATGCCAAAGATTAACAAATGCTGAGAACGCCTTCCTCCTCCCCCCTGTTGGTGGGAAGACTTGAAGGGGAAAATGTATATCTTATAAAGATGGGTAAAATCTGCTGGTGGTGGTGGCACACACCTTTAATCCCAACACTTGGGAGGCAGAGGCAGGTGGATCTCTGTGAGTTAGAGGTCAGCCTAGTCTATAGAGTGAGTTCCAGGACAGCCAGGACTACACAGAAAAACCTTGTCTCAAAAAACAAAACAAAACAAAACAAAACAAAACAAAAGATAGGTAAAGTCTCCTGAAAACCTTCTGCAAATCCAGCCTGTCTCCCTGAGTGTGACAGACTCTGGGAAGTCAACAGAGTTTCCCAAGACTCACCAACTTGTCTATGCCTCCTTTAAGGTGCCAGGGACTTTATAGGGCCATAAGCTGGGCTTTTGTACTGCTAGAAAATATATCCAGCGATCTTCCTGCCCCAGTCTCCTCAGTGCTGGGATTACAGACATGCACAGCAACTTTTAAAATCAAATACTTTAATAACACCATTGCTGCTCAGTCCAGACTTGAGCAAATGTTTATTAAAAGCTCTATCACGTGGGATATTAATGACAAAACCTCTGATCAGCTCTAGTTGGCTGTCATTATGGTGTCTTCAGGCAACATCTTGAGGGACTGTCATGTTTTCTTCAGAGTTTTATTGACTCAAGGTGATGAGTTTCTCACTAAATCCACAGCAGACTGGAACACAAACAAACGCTAAGCTTGTCGTTGGCTATTCCTTTCCTAAGGGCAGAGTGGCTGCTCTCCCTGGGCTGAGATAGTCTCAGATGTTGCTTGACAACTGGGATGTTAGGAATAGATATGGAATAGAAGAGAACAGTGATGTTTCTACAGAGATGCAACATGCCAAGCGCCATGCAGAGAACTTCATCTTTTTTAACCTCTCACACCAGTCCCATAAGGTGGTTGTTTGCTGTAATTATTACCATCATCCCAATTTTACAGACAAGGCATCAGTCTACAAGGTACAAGCTTGCAATCCTGATTATTTAAGTCAGATGATGTGTCAACTGTGAACTGAGAGGGTGTCTCCTGAAGGATCTGGTGTATCATATACTCTGAGGCTCAGGAGAGTGATGCATTGATGATGAACAATCCCTATATCCTATTCCTTTTTTAAATTTTTATTTATTTTTATTTTATGTGCATTGGTGTTTTGCCATGGTTGTTGGGTCCCCTGGAATTGGGATTACAGACCATTGTGAGCTGCTATGTGCTTGCTGAGACTTGAACCCAGGTCCTCTGGAAGAGCAGTCAGTGCTCTTGACCACTGAGCCATATCTCCAGTCCCTCTATATCCTATTCCTAATGTGATGTTTAATATTGTCAACTTGATGGGTCTGGAATCCCCTAGGAGACAACCTCTGAGTGTGCTGTGAGGGCCATCTGGATTAGGTTAGCCTCTGGCTATGCCTGTGAGGGTTTATCATCTACATTAGGTTGATCTCTAGGCAAGCCTGTGAGGGCTTATCTAGGTTAGGTTAGCCTCTGGCTATACCTGTGAAGGCTTATCATCTACATTAGGTTGATCTCTAGGCAAGCCTGTGAGGGAGGGCTTATCTAGGTTAGGTTAGCTGAGGTGGGAAGACCCACCTGACCATAGGTAACACCATTCTGTAGACCAGGGTCTTGTGCTGAATAAAAAGAAGATATCAGGCTGAGCATGAGCATTCGTTTTCCTCTGCTTCCTGACTGTGCCTGTGAGCAGCTGCCTCAGGCTCCTGTCGACATCATCTTCCCATCATTAACGGATCGTATTCTAGAACTGCAAGCCAATATGAACTTTTCCTTCCTTTAGATGTTCCTGTTAGGGTGTTCTACCACCATGAATGTATAAGTGAGGTTACTTTCCCTCTTCTGAAGACTGTTCTTGCTCCTGGTTGAGGTGACATGAAGTTATTGATTCAGGGTCAATACCTTGTGTTGGCATCCTGAGTTGATTTAATATGCCCCATTATCAGGCACTGTCACTCAACAGCGGATGCTAATGATTCTTCCCTTGTGTCACAGCCTCTGCTGGCCCTGGAACAGAAATGAAGCAGATACTTGGCTCTCTGTCTCCAGGTAGATCCCTTGATGCTTGAGAATAGCCCACCTTCTAGAACATGAGCAAATCCACATTTGCACATCATCTCCCTTAACCATCAGTGAAAGATTCTTGCCCATCCCCTGTGTGATGAGGAGCAATAGGGTTTAAGGGCCACAGACTGTTTTTTGGGGTCCAGTCGTGGCCTTCTGTGTTTTGGTGGTCTCACTCAGTGGTGCCTCCCCAGCCTGTTACTTTGAGGAAAGCCCTCTTTACATCTTTGTTTCTAAGGCTGTAGATTATAGGGTTGAGAAAGGCAGAGATGACATTGTAGAACAGGGCCAGTTTCTTGTCCCTCTCTGGGGAGGCGTTGGCCCCAGGGTTCATGTACATAAACATGGCAGGGCCACAGAACATGGTGACCACAGTGATGTGGGAGGCACAGGTGGAAAAGGCCTTCAGCCGACCTTGGGCTGAGCGGATTCTCAGAATGGTAGCAAAGATGCAGACATACGAGGCCAGGATGAAGGAAAGAGGTACCAGGAGAAGGATGAAACCCAGGATAAAATCGACTTGGTCGTTGAGGGATGTGTCTGCACAGGCAAGCTTCAGAACAGCAGGGACCTCACAGAAGAAGTGATTGATCTCATTGGGGCCACAGTAGGGCAGCCTCATAGTGAAGACAGTGTAGACTAGAGAACAGCTGACACCCCACAGTCCACAGAAGACCACCATTGCCCCACACAGCCAAGGCCTCATGATAACCTTGTATCTGAGTGGGTGGCAAATGGCTACATATCTATCATAGGCCATGACAGAGAACAACCAACCCTCAGTGATACCTAACACCAGAAAGATGTACATCTGGGCCACACACCCAGAATAGGAGATAGTTTTCTTCTGGCAGACAAGATGCACTAGCATCTGGGGCACTGTGGTGGTGACATAGCTCATGTCCAGCATGGACAGGACACTGAGGAAGAAGTACATGGGTGTGTGGAGGCGGGAGTCCAGGTGGATCAAAGTGACAATGAGTCCATTGCCCACGAGTGTAGAGAGGTAGAGGAAGAAGAAGACATTGAAGAGGATTACATTAACTTGGAAATCCCTGGAGAAGCCCAGAAGGATGAACTCTGACACAGAGCTGTGGTTCTCCCAGGAGAAGCCTTGCATTCTTCTTCCACTGCAGAAAGAAACAGGCCAAGCAGGACAGCTTAGGATGCACATGTAGATGCTTCGCCCATTCTAAGACCTCAGTCTTCCATGGGATTGATGCCATTTCAGAAACTGAAGTCTAAATTTGGAATACTTAGCTTCTCAGGCCAGAGCCCCCAGCACATCGTTTCCTTGCCTTGCCTTGCCTTCCATCATCTCCCCAAATGCCACCTGCTTTCCTCTCTCTTGGGACCCACCCTTACACACTACACTGCTTCTCATCTCCCTGGTACAGGCTACAGAGTAGAGATGAGGATGAAACACTCCCCCTCCTGTCTGAAGGCCTGTCTCCTGTCCAGAGCCCTGTCTTCTGGTGATTCAAACATCTGAGAGAGTCGGAGATGTAGGGAGGATACACAACTTCATAAACAAGGGAAGATTTTAGTAAATTTTACCTGTAACTGTGTTTATCAATCCTCTAGAAGCTTTTGACACTTTCTTTTAGACGAGTTACTTAACAGTTCTGCCTCTTCCTTTCCTTACTCACCCCAAAGCAAGAGTCTTCCTGCTGGACTCTATCAAGTTGACTTTGACTTAAAACAGAACAGTAGCTACCTCCCATGCTTTGAGGAGAAAGTCAGAGCTCACTGGGTTCTGATGGGGGGACTAGGCTGCAAATGAGTGAGATGAGATGTCAGGATCAAGACCTGAGGTTGGGGGAGTTTTAGCTAGGGTAGAAAAAGAGGTCAGAGCATGTGTACCCCAAAAGATGAGATAACAAAATGAGAGAGAAGTGACATAGCGAGAACTATGAGGAAAAACAAGCTTCATGGGTGGCAGGTCCAGCAGGATAGGAATGAAGGGGCAGAGGTAAAGATGAGGTGGATGCAGATGCATGAGACTGTGATTGTCAGAAAACTCAAATCTACATTCCCACAGACCAGACTCAGGGACTCTTTCTTCATGGCAGCCTGTATACAAAGTGAGGAACATCTGACCCAGGGGTTGAAAATCAGATGCCTTGCCTCAAAACCCCTGGCTGATGCCAACAACAAAGATGTTACAGAACAAGTGTAAAATCTCCCTGCCTCACTTGACTAAAACATCCAACCATAGCCAGCCACGGTGGCACACACTTCTGATCCCAACACTCAGAAGCCTGAGACAAGAAGATATTGAGTTCCAGGCTAACCTGGGTTACACAGAGAATTCAAGGGCTTCCTGAGCTACCTAGTGAGCCCCTGTCTCAAAGAAAAGAATAACCCAAGTATAGAAAGCCCGGGTGAGACAACAGGTTACTGGGAAATACCAGGTCAGCATGAGGCTACATCATTGAGAAAGGATCCTGGTAGATCAGAGCTGGTGACATGGTCTGTGTCTGCCATAGCCAACCTGTATGCTGAACAGCATTCTCGTTCCTGGACTATACCTTAAGGGGGCTGTGGACAAATCAAAACAGGCCAGAAAAAAAGGATCTGGAGGTAATATTGTGTGGGAAGAGTTGAAACAAAGAGGGACGTTTCTCCTATAGAACTGAAAAGTGAAGACCATTCCAGAACCAGAGAATAGAGTTCTCACTCTGTAAGTCTACAACTCTATAAGTCATGTGGAGACACAGATGAACTTTTTTATGTGGGCTCAGATAAGTCTTACCCTTAGAGGTTCCAAGAGATGAAGTTGGGAGTCATCAAGAAGGGAAGGTTTTAGTGTAATAAGATATTACTGGGGGCGGCTCTAAGATGTGCTCAGCTGTCCTGGGATTCTGGACTTCATTAAAGAATCAACAAAAACTGAACAGCCACCTGCAAGAATGCACTGCGGCCAGTCCTGCTCATGATGGAGTAGTAGAGTCTCCAGCATGCAACAGAGGGAAGAAAAAAGGACTGCCACATTTGTCTCTTTCCTTGTCCTCCAGCTTCCCCTAAACCCGGTGCCCGAGCTACTGCAGAAACTCCTAATAGGCATCTCATTGTCAGTCCCTGCTTTAAAAAACTGACCAGACTGTGATGCAGAATGGAGAAAATGAGAAGGATGGTACAGAAGGGAGAGCAGTAGAAGAACCAGGGATAGGTAAAGGACTCAGCCCAATTACAATCGCCTAGGCCAGAGGCGACCCGGAGGGAATGGTTAGGATGCCAGGCTCCACTCTGCTGCTTCTCTGTGCTTCTCCAACAAGACTGCATGCATCTTCCTAGTTCCAGGGTCTGCCTCCAGCTTCCTGACTCTCAGAAAGCCTCAAATAAGCTACTTTAAAGCCATTACTGCAATTTCTCATCTCCATCTTTACCGTCACTACCGGTCCCCTTGTCCTGTATCTCAATCTAAGGACCCAAATCCTGGAATGCGGAGGGGAGACCACTGCTTCGTCTCCACAGACACAGCCTCCTCCTCCTTCTGCTTTTCTCTGTTGCAACTGAATAACATAACAACAAACAAAGAGATGCAAAGAAACAGAGACAGCCACACAGAGACATCAGTGACCAGGGCAGCACAGAGACCAGTGAGAACAGAAGCCAGGGCTGAAATTCTTGGTGTGAGTGGAAGGGAGTAGGAAGCAGGCAGTTGTGGTGCAAACAGATGGGGTTGGGGTTGGGGATGGGAGATGGAGACAGATGGAGCACATCGGGTAGGACTGTGTGACTGTGTATCTCAGGCAACTACCTCTGCCTCTCCCTTCCTTACCTGACCCGAGCTCTGTGTGAGGTTGAGCCAGGAGTGGGCTAGGTTTTCCTTTAACATTCTGCTCCCAGTCCTCAGGGAAGACGAAGCTGTAGCTTGTTAATGAGCCTTCAGGGCCTTCGGGTCCTCTGGGTCTCACTGAAGCCCTCCCAGACCCAGAGCACACATTTCACCATTTCTCTTGGCACAGAAGGCCTCATAGCCAATGTCCTTGATCCTCCCAACCCCAAGTGCCCTGTTCCTGAGTCCTTCCCTTTTCCTTCCTTGCTGTCCAGTGGAGATGGATGTGTGAAGATGAAGTGGAGTAAATGCAATGCCAGGGCCTATGGAGGGGGCTTAGGTAGTAAATAACTTGTGGCCCACACATGAGGAGCTGAGTTTAATGCCTAGAACCCGTCCATGTAAAAGTCAGACACGGTGATGTGTACTTGTATTCACACGGATGAGGAAGCAGAGACCGTGGGATCTTTAGGGTTTGCTCTCCAGCTAGCCTAGCCTAATTGGTGAGCTCCAGGCCAACAAGGTACTCTGGCTCCAAATAAAGTGGATAGCACCTGGGTAGCAAACTAAGGTTAACATCCAGACCTATGTCACATGCATCTGCATATACATGTGAATATGCACACATACGCAGGGAAGACTTGTAAGGATGAAGGCTGAACATACATGTTGAGGAAGCTTTCCATGGATCATAAAAAAAAAATGAACGTGTTTCCCAGGGCCTGTGGGGGTCAAGCACTAGAGCTCTTACCCTCAGCCTCTGAAGTGTCTCATTCTCTATCATGCTCTGCTGGGTACTGGGCTATGTTGTGTCCTGAAATTTTGTAGCCCTGAAATACTTTGTCTTTCCGGAGAGAAAGGAATATGACTTAAGCAACAGAGGGATCCTTCAAGAAGCCTGGGCCAAAATGAGGCAATGGATAAATACTCTAATGAGAGCAAAAATCCAGGAAGACCAGCAATCAAATCCTGGTTATACCACTTAATAATATGGTAATAGTTGACAAGACGCCAACCCTCTGTACCTCAGTTCCCACAACACCAAAATGAAACAATAATAGTATAGGGCAGTTATAGGGTTAACTATGAGCACATACAAAGTAGATGTGATAGAATATGCATATAATTTAGGCTGGATGTGATGTTCCCATTGATTTATTCCAACCAATGCTCATAAATCTGTCCCCACTGGATTTCAAGATAGAATATGAAGATGCCATGGGTTCCAAAGGACCTTGGATTGAGAAAGTCAAGGGTCTTGGGTGTGAGGACCTCGGGTGCCAGGACAAGGTAATGAAAGATGTGCTCAGGGCTTAGAAAGGCTGTGATGGGACCTGGAATATCCCATGACACAGTAGGCATATAAAACATGAGAATAGGGGCTGGGGAGATGGCTTAGTTGTTGAAGTATCTGCTGAGCAAGCATGAGGTCCTAAGTTTGGATTCCAGGAATCCAGGTAAAATCTGGGTATCACATCTGTAACCCTAATGCTTGGCGTTTGGGGGCAAAGACAAACAGATCCTTGGCCACTCAGCCTAGCCAATTGGCGAGCTTCAACTTCAGTGAGAGATCCTATTAAAAAAAATAAGACCCGGAGCCCTATCGTTGAGTTATTGGGGGTGAAGCTTCCCTGTCAATTCTGAGACACAATCACATTTCTAGTCCTCTGGTTCTTACAATCTTTCCACCCCCTCTCCCATGATATTCTGCTGAGCCTTAGGTGTGGAGTTTGTGTTGTAGATGTATTAACTTGGGCTGGACCACCCACAATCTATGCATTTTGACTAGCTGTGATTTTCTGTAATGGTCTCTGCTGCAAAGAGGAGCTTCTGTGATGAGGGGTGGAGACCACAGTTATCTGTGGATAAATCACAAGTGCTGTGATTTGGGTCTGACTAATGACCTTCACATGCCCCTTCTATGACCTTGGAGAAGTTTTCTTGACAATATTTATTACATTATTAGATTAAATTATTTTACATGTTCTTGAGAGCTTTTGGTGAATGTTTACGAGAGATGTCAATTTATAGTTGTCTTTTCTCGTGATGTCTTGGCTTTGGTGAGGGATGTGTTGGAAAGTTCTACTTTCTCTTTTGTCTCTGTTGAGGTTTGGAAGGATTGGTGCTGAGCTTCATAAGCTGGGCAGAGTCGTCAGTGAACCACCTGGTCCTTGAGCTCTTCTTTGGGAAGTGAAGAAATTACTAATTAAATCAGCTAGTGTGCTGTATTTTAATTTTCTATTCCTTTTTGAAGCAGTTCTGCTACTTTCTATCTTCCTAAATGTGACACCCCTTGAGGCTACTTGACTTTCTGGAGTACATTGTTGGTAGTATTTCCCTATAATCTTTGTTAGCCCCTTAGTAACGTTCCCTCTTTCACTGCAGATTTTAATAATTGATTTCCTCTCTCTTCTTTTCCTTTGGCCAGTCTCACTTTGGTCAATTACATTGATCTTTTGAAGAAACCATTCTTTATTCCATTCATTTTTCTCTGATTTTTTTTCTACTCCCCATTCTACTTCTGCTTGAATCTTTGCTTTCTCGCTAGTTTGCTTCCTGTTTTGTTCTCTTTTTGAGTTTGATTGATGAAATAAGATCTCACACTGTATCCTGGACCAGCCTCAGACTCTCAGCAATCCTGCGTCAGGATCCTAAGTGCTGAAGTCTCAGCCATGAACCATCACACCTTGGTGGTTTTCTTTTATATACTCACTTTCTTAAGGGTAGTAGTTGAGATCGTCATCGTCCTCCACCTCAATATAGAATTTTATAACTTAAAATTTCCCTGTAAGCATCATTTTTGCTGAAATGGGTATTATTTGTGCCTGCAACATTTTTCCAAACTTGTTAGTTAGTTCTAGGAGATCTTTTTCTTTAATCTAAAAAAAATGTGTATTTTATGTAAGTGGGTGTTTTGTCTACATGTACATCTATCTGAACACCAAAAGAGGACATTGGATTCTGTGGGGCTATAGCAATAGACAGTGGTAATATGCCACAGGGTGCTGGGAATTGAAGAACAGTCAGTGCTCCTAATCACTGAGCTATTTCTCCAGTCCCAATGAAAACTTTGGCTTTCTTTTTTCTTTTCATTTCTTTGTTTCTCTAGATGGGGTCTCTCTACACAGCTCTGACTATCCTGGAACTCACTATGTAACCAGACTGGGACTAAAGGCATGCTCCACAATGCCTTTGTTGTTTGGTTGGTTAGTTGGTTTGGATTTAAAATGTGTGTGGGGTGTGTGTGTGTGTGTGTGTGTGTGTGTGTGTGTGTGTGTGTAAATGTCTGCATAGATATGTGAACTGCTTGTGTGACTGATGCCCATGGAGGGCAGAAGGTGTCAGATGCCCTAGAGCTGAAGTTATAGGTTGCTGTGAGCCCCGGGCGTGGGTGCTAGGACCCAAACTCCCATCCTCTGCAAGAGCAGCAAGCATTCATCTCTCCAGCCCCCTGTTTTAGACACAAGGTCTTATGTACCTTAGCATCTTTGCGTGTGAAGTTACATGGGGGTTTTTGTAGATGTCTTTTATTGGAGCAAGGAAGTTCCTTTCTAGTCTCAATTTTGAGTGGGTTATGATTTTTTTTAAGAAATAATTTTGCTTTGTTGTTGTTACTTTGTTTCATTTTGTTTTGCCATGAATTGGAGAAAAGATATCCAAGCCATTTGCATTTGAGATAACATTATGGAAATGTATTTGATACATCTTAGCAGATCTTCCTGTTCAAGGGATTCAAGGCCAAGATGCAGGCCGTACTCTGTAAGATTTCTTCCGTTCTTCCTTTTTTAAAAATTTTATTGGAAATAGATTCTTCTCTCATATAATACATCCCAACCACAGTTGCCCCTCTCTTCACTCCTCCCAGCCCCTCAAATCCCAGCTTTCCTCTCCTCAGGTCCACTCCCCCTCCATTTCCTCTTCAAAAAAGAGCAGGCCTCCAGGAGACAACAGCCAAACAGGACCAAACAAGACACAACAAGACAAGGCAAAAGCCCTCATATCGAGGCTGGACAAGGCAACCCAATAGGAGGAAGGGTCCCAAGAGCAGGCAAAAAGAGGCAGAGGTACACCAACTCCCACTGTTAGGAGATCCCACAAAAATGCCATGCTAACAATCATAACATTCACACAGAGTATCTGCTGCAGATCCACGCAGGCCCCACGCTCGGTGCTTCAGTCTCTGTGAGCCCACATGAACCCTGCTCAGTTGATTCTGTGGGACATGTTCTCCTGTCCTCCATCTCCTCTGACTCCTACAATCTTTCCTCCTCCTATTCTGCATGGTTCTCTGAGCTCTGAGGGGATGGACCCAATGGAGAACTCCAATTTAGACTCTCTCTCCCCATGTCTGGCTGTGGGTCTCTGCATCTGCTCCCATCTGCTGCCAGAGAAAGCCTCTCTGATGATGATGACTGGACAAGGCACTGATCTATGAGTATAGAAGAACATCATTAGGAATCATTTCATTGACTTTTTTTTTCCGGTCATAGGTTCTACCCTAAACAAGTCTCCATTGTACAGGTCGGTGTCCTTTTTGCCTCTAAGGCTAGAGTTGGATGCTTAGTCCATGGTATTAAGAGTTCTTAAACTTTTAAGATCTGAAAATAAATAGGAAACTTCCTGAAGAAACCCACAAGGCATTTTTATAAACAGGAGAAAAGACATCAGGAAAGTGTGGGGTGTGGGTATTTATTGCACCCGCCTATGCAGACGCCTGAGAGGTCGGTGGTAGCCCAAGCACAGGGGTCATTTTGGGAGGTGGGGAAATTGGGTGGGCCTGCTGTGGGTTTTCAGTGCTCTGAGAACTCCAAGGAGAAAGCCCCTTTCGACTCCACAGATGCCTCTCACATGCCCCCTCTAATGACCCCAGAGCATTTTTCTTAATAAGTCCCCAAGAAACACAATGAGCATGCGTTACTGACAACTCTATTTCTATCTGTAGAAAACCCAGGGCTGTCCTCCTTGGAGGCTGAGTCCTTCAGGCCGTAAACCCGCCCTGGAGACTCCCTGTGCAGTCCCACATCACCCCAGAGCCGTGTTCTTTAGTGCTTGGGGGCTATTAGCAGAAGTGTAAGCCACAGTTGCTTTCTGTTCTGGGGAAAACAGCTAAGGAGCAAAGCACACTGTTAGCATTTATTGGTCTTTTGTAACATTTCAGCCATTCTTGGTCTACAGACAATTTTTTTTAGTTTTTCTTATTTTTTTTTTATTGTTTTAAAAAACTATACAATCTATTTTGATCCTATTTCACCTCATCCAATTCCTACCCATTCAACTTCATGTAACTGGATCAGGCCCTCTGGATAAGTGAGACAGTTGATTAGTTTGAATTGTTTGGGAGGCCTCCATGCAGTGGCACGGGGACCTGTCCTTAGTGCATGAGCTGGCTATTTGGAACCTGGGGCCTATGCAGGGACACTTAGCTCAGCCTGGGAGGAGGGGACTGGACCTGACTAGACTGAATCTACCAGGTTGAGCTGAATCCCCAGGGGAGTCCTTGCCCTGGAGGAGATGGGAATGGGGGGTGGGCTGGAGGGAGGGAGGGGTGGGGGTGTGTGGCGGGAGGAGGGAGGACAGGGGAATCCGTGGCTGATATGTAATATTAAATCAAATTTTAAAAAAGTCAAAACAAACAAATAAAATCAAATAAGACAGAACAAAAAATAAAAAGCACACAAAAAACAAAACTTATTTCAAAGCAGTTAAAAGCAGCAGGGATGTTTTTAACTTGATCTTGTGTTTATGTGAAGAATGCTTAATTTAAAAGATTTGCTTGTATTGCTTTTTGCTAAGCACTTTAATAATTTGCCTTAAACTAGAATGATAGAAAAAATCCAATACAGAAAAGATTTATTTATTTTATTTCATCTGTATGAATGTTTTGCTCTCATGCATGTTCTCTACATGCCTACTAGGTGCCCTCAGAGGCCAGAAGAGGGCATCAGATCCCCTGAAACTGGAGTTACAGATAGTTGTGAGCCACCATGTGGGTACTGGGAATTGAACTTGGGTCCTCTGCAAAAGCAGCAAGTGTTCTAGACCACTGAGTCATCTCTCCAGCTATTGACAGAAATTTGACTTGATTTGAAATACCAGAAGTGGTTTGGTTCCTAATTAATATGGCAGCTAATGTCATGAGTGTGTCCCATTAAAATCTCCCTCACCCCACCCCCCTTTGTAAGTAAAAGTCTGTGTGCCTGGAAGCCACAACTGGAGCAGACACGATGAAATGGGAGAGAGGCCCATAAAAGGGAAGGTCTGAGAGCAGAGCTGATCAACTCAAAACAACGAAGAGGATGGACCTAGGAACTCTGGTGAGGAAGGGCTGATTTCTCAGTGTAGCACTGGACTCCAGGATCTGCCCTGGTGTTATGATCTGAGAATAAGAATCTTTTTCTTTTTTTGAGACAAGGTCTCATCATATAACTCTGGCTGTCCTAGATCTCTCTTTGTAGACCAGGCTGTCCTCAAATGCACAGAGATCTTCCTGCCTCTGCATTAAAGGTAGCACTCTGGATTAAAGGTGTGCACCACCATGCCAACTAGAGTAACATTCTTAAGTCTTTTATCTTGCCTCAGTCGTAGCCATTCATTGTCTCAGCTAAGCCTCAGATTTCTCTTGGATGTTTCAGAGTTACATCGTGTAATGCATAAGAACCTGGGCCTTGGAACTTGTCCCCGGGTTCAAACTTCAGCCGTGTCACTTTCTAGCTTGATTATTTATTAATCAATTATTATTGATTAATATTCCCAGAAAATTATTTAGTGTTTTTGTGTTTTAGTGTCTTTATTTGTATGAAGGAGATATAACACACCTCTAGAGTTAACATGCAAATTAAAATAATAAATACTTATCAGTCAGGCAGGGGGAACACATCTGTATTTCCAGATATACAGGAATCAAATTACTTAAGCATATGAATTCAAAACCAGCCTAGGCAATGTAGTGAGACCCCACCTCAAGAAAAGGAGGATGAAGAGGAGGAGGAGGAGAAGGAGGAGGAAGAGGAGGAGGAGGAGAAGGAGGAGGAAGAGGAAGAGGAGGAGGAGGAAATGAAAACCACCACAAAAGAAAGAAAAATAAATAAAGCACTGAGTGACTGTTACACAAATGTAATGTTACTTAGTATCATTTGGACATAATGCATATTACCAAACACATTTGACAATTGGAAATTAAATCCCAGAGAAGTGAGGTGACTGTTCCAAACTCATGTGACTTTTCTAAAGCCATAGAAGGTCAATGATATGGCTAAATCTTGGGCACAGTTTTTTTTGAGTCTTTTCCTAACATATCCATTAGCAAATTGATGTGAAAAGTTGTTTTTTCCTTGTGTTTCCCTCATCCTGAGAATCCTCTCTCATTTACTCCGAGAACTTCAGCGAAACTGTGGGTGGCAGACACAAGGGACCAGAGGCGCTGCAGACAGCCTTGCTCCATGGCCTACTGAGTGTCCTCACCCCTTCCAATCAACTTGAGAAAAGCCCTCTTCACATCCTTGTTCCGGAGGCTGTAAATAATGGGGTTAAGAAAGGCAGAAATGACATTATAGAACAAGGCCAACTTCTTGTCATCTTCTGGGGAGGCTTCCGAACCAGGTCGCATGTACATGATCATGCATGGAATACAGAACATGGTAACCACAGTGATGTGTGAAGCACAGGTGGAGAAGGCCTTCATCCGCCCTTGAGTGGAACGGATCTTTAGAATGGCTATGAAGATACGAACGTACGAGGCTAGGATGAGGGATAATGGTATCAAAAGCAAGATGAAACCCAGGATGAAGTCCACTTGGTCATTGAGGGATGTGTCTGCACAGGCCAACTTCAAGACAGCGGGGATTTCACAAAAGAAGTGGTTGATCTCATTGGGGCCACAGTAGGGAAGATTCATTGCAAAGACTGTGTAGACAAGGGCACAGATAAGACCACAAAGGGCAGAGCTGGCCACCAGCATTATGCATAGGGTTTGGCTCATCTTAACTCCATAATGGAGTGGATAACATATAGCAACATATCTGTCATAGGCCATAGCTGCAAAAATCCAGGTCTCAGTGATGCCTAGTGTCAAGAAAATGTACATCTGGATTACACACCCTGTGTAAGAGATGGTCTTATTCTTGCTTACTAGAATGGCCAACATCTGGGGCACTGTTGTGGTAGCATAGCTGAGGTCCAGCAGGGAGAGGATACTGAGGAAGAAGTACATGGGTGTGTGCAGACGAGCATCTATCCTAATCAGGGTAACAATGAGCCCATTGCCCAGGACTGTAAATAAGTAGAGGAAGAGGAAGAAGAAGAAAAGGATCCAATTGGTTCTGGGGTTTCTGGAGAAGCCCAAGAGGATAAACTCAGTTACAGAGCTGTGATTTCTCCAGCCTCGATTGTGCATGGCCTTCCTTCTGAGGAGAGAAGAGGACATATAATTGAGTCCTTTGCAATCTCCACGGCAGAATGCTATGTGAAATCCACAGATGGGGAGTTGAAGGTAAAATGCCCTCCTCCTCATGTCCGGAGGGTAGTCTATCCAAATTGGCCTTGCCTAGCTCTAGTTAGTTAGTAGAAATTCCACTAAGGACTTTTCGAGTTGTCCAATTAAGTATCCCTGATAAAAACCAAGGTTCCTGTGAGAAGCTGTATAGAACAGAAGTCTTACTTAGAAGAAACACACACACACACACACACACACACACACACACGCACACGCACACGCACACGCACACGCACACGCACACGCACCATAAAGCAGTCAAACTGAGGAGGCTAGACATGCCTGTTGTTCCCTAATGCCATTATTTCAAGACTTCAAGAGGCAATGTTTTTAAACAAGTTTTTTTTTAAAAAAGCCTAGGAAAGTAAGAAAAAGGAAAAATCGTGACCACAGCACCCAGCTTATCCCTCTCCCTTCTTCCTCTCTGATTTTGTACAGAACCCACATGTCATACATTTTCAAGAAAAAACACTGTGGCCTTCCTTGAGTACCCTTGAGTGTGGCCCTCTGTCAAGAGTGGCATTGGTGTATTTATTTCTGATCTGTATTCCTTGTCAATTTGCTTTTGAATAAAGTTTCCCTGATACTTTACAAACAAAACAAAACAAAAACAATCCCCACTTTCGATCCTTTAGAAGCTCTGCCCCCTCATCCTACCTTCCCAACCCTTCCTGCAGGGGTACGACTGGGCAGAATAAATTAACACACAATGATAACCACTGGGACTCTAATTTTGAAAGCCAAAGAAGAGTTCTGTCTTCTAACATTTCCCAAAAAGACAAAAGACACGGACTTGGGAATGGAATCACTGTAAGTCTGGACTCTGTTCTTAATCAGCAGTGAGGAACCCTTCACAGCTCTGTCTCTCACAGGAGAGGTGAGGGGTGGGTTCAGGGGGATCTTCACTTTAACATGGACTCAATCCTCAATCTGAGTTTGGCAGCCTAGCGACAGAGGATATTCCTGACCAGTCTTTCTATCTGTGTCCCTTTGCTGGTTTTTAAATGCCTGCTACAGACTGCCACCACTTGGGGATTCCAAATTCTTTTCTAGATCCTGAAAAGGGAAATGGCCATTTATCAAGAATTACTGTAAAAATAAAGGTTTCACTTGGTGTTATCTGATTTCCACCACAACCCACTGAGGTCAGAACCACTTTTTTCCTTTACAAAGAATTAGAGAGTTGAAACCTGGGATGTGGTAGAGCCAGGGACCAAACTCCAAGTCCTATGTTTTCACCACGTGAAGTTCAAGTTTGTCTCCCACATCATCCATTTTCACAAAGAGTTTAGCAAAGGTCCCAAATACAATGCACATCCACTTTAGATGTCATTGTGTGGGACACTTGACCTTCCTAGTCAGTGATAGAGGACAGAAAGCATGTATTTCACATTGGAAAATGAAGGGGTATTTTTTTTTCATATAAAATGCTCAAACTTTGGATCAGGATTACAGTATCTGAGATTCTGCACAGAAAGTAAGAGCAGATAATTTTCAACCTAAGTTAAAATCACATTCCATAAAACCATGGGCAGAATTCAGCCTAAAATGAAGATGGAGATGATTGCAGTATATGTGTTAGAAGCCAGATGTTATAGAACAGGGGACAGTGGGGTCTGGATTTGAATCCACACTCAACTGCTAACAACGACTTTTGATGCCAATCAATCAGAAATGTAGATCCATCTAGATCCATTGATCCAGCTGATTTCTTACTATCATCTCCCCTGGGATGTGCAGTGAGCAAGTTGTATCTGACATTTTCTACCCCAGACTCCCAGTGCCCTCTGCAGAACTGTTCTTACCATCTTTCTCCACTCTGTGAGTGGTGATTTCATCCCTGGAGGGGACTAAAGTGAAAAAAGAGCCCCAGGATCTTTCAAACATTCTCTTTTTCACACACTTCATGTGCAATACATCAGAAAATATTGTTAGTTGCCTTTTCAAATATGAGAAAGAATAGATCACTTCTCACCATATCCACCATATTCACCATACCCACCATATCCACCATATCTACCATTACCTAAGTTATCTCTTCCTTCCAGGAGTTTTGCAGCATCCTCTGAATACTCCCATGTTTCCTCCTCTTTCCCCACAGTCCTCTCCATCCAGTTATTTAGAATGAGCATTTAAAAAGGTCATCATGTAAATCGTCTATTAAAATACTCCAGTGAAGCTAGTTGGGGTGACACACACCTACAGTCCCAGCACTCGGGAGACGGAGGCAGGTGTGAGTTCAGGACCAACCTGGGATGTAGAATGAGATGCTGACTTAAAGTAACAACCACCACCACTATGGTGGATTCTTTTAAAAAGTATTACTCACTCTCCCCTCCTCTGTCTCTCTGTTTCTCTGTCTCCCTGTCTCTCTGTCTGTCTGTCTGTCTCTGTCTCTGTCTCTGTCTCTGTCTCTGTCTCTGTCTCTCTCTCCCTCTCTCTCTCTCTCTCTCTCTCTCTCTCTCTCTCTCTGTGTGTGTGTGTGTGTGTGTGTGTGTGTGTGTGTGTGTGTGTGCACATTTATGTGTGGTCACATATGCACCACAGTATACCTGTGAAGGTCAGAGGAAAACTTACAGGAGTTAGCTTCTTCTTTCCACAAAGTAGGCTGGGGGATCAAACTTGAGTACGCAGCTTAGCAGCAAGCTCCTTTCCCACTGAGCCATCTTGCTGGCCCTGTAGTGGCTTCTTGAGTCACTAGGAAAGGCCAAAGTCCTTTGAAGGCTTCAAGATCACTCAACACTTCCCAGTCCCCACTTTCTGCCTCTTTCTACCCCACCTGCTCCAGCCACACACCCCTTTGCTGTTCCTCACTCAAAGACTACTACTGTTTCTGTACTTTTCTTAGAATTCTGTGTCCTCTGCTAGTGGTCATCTCTCTGTGGGTCACACTCTCGCTTCCTTCAAGTGTTTGCTCAAGTGTGGTCTTCTCAGAGAATGTCTAATTCCTTCCTGACCACCCTGTTCAAAACGGGAGCATCTCATCCTCTATTCCTACCTCCTATTTGCCTCTCTTCATAGTGCTTTCTAATGTAATACATAATTTAAGTGTTTTTTCAATTTCCCTTGCAAGAATACAGGAGCTTTCTTCTCTTGATGTGTCGCATATCACATTGAGTATTAGCAGATTCTAGGACAATGCCTGGCACTTAGTAGGAATTTGTATGTTGAATAGGCTGGCCACCAGCCTTGTGAGGGATGGCAGTGCTGTCCTTGGTTCGGAAATTCAATTCCTATAGCGCTAGACAGAAGGCTGACCTTCAGGGGCTTTCTCTTGCATTTCTACAGCTCTAGGGATGCGGGGGGTGGGGTCCAAGTGGAGTCTGGCTCTGATCACTTAGTCCATTCTCCATAATCACCCCACTAAATCACCAAGTCTACCTACCATTACACAATCTTAAAACTAAGGAAACAGGTCCATCAGGTAAGCGGCACCCACTGGTTTCCCAGAACATTCTCCAATATATGCACCTGCAATTTAACACAGGGAAGGTTTTCTGGCTGCCACTCAAGACAGACCTTGTCATTTGCTGACCTCTCAACTGGGCCTGCTTCACAAAGCTGTGGTGCAGTATGTATCAAGAAGGCAGGAGAGGCTCTGAGGTAAAAGAAAACCATATTTGAGTTAAAGTCTACCATTTGTCAACAGCACAAACTAGAGGAAGCCATTAGGCCCTGTCTCAGGACTCACAAAACTAGGATAATAGTACATACTTTGAAGGGCTCATGAATACTGACTGAGTTTTGGGGTATATGTGACACTATAGCGTTGAACATCAGTTATTATTACTGCTATTATTTGGTTACTCATCATGTTGAATGAGTAACTCTTTCCTGTTTCTTTCTCTTGGTGAAATTCTAATCATGAAAGTCTTTCATGATTCCCACCCTGTTCTTCCTCTGTCTTCTGGTTGGACATTTGAAGGCACTTCCATTATTGCTCATAGCCATGCTGACACACACTGACCTGTAGAGTTCCTTAAATATGAAAATTCTCACCTCTCTCATCTGTCTCTAATTCTTAGCATGTAGCATGGACAGTGGTAATAAGTCTTAGACAGATGACTATGAAATTATGCCCATGCTAAAATAGTGAGTTATCTACAATGATGGACATCTTGTCCAGTGGTTGCCCCATCACCTGGAGGATCTTTACCAGGTTGTCAACTATCAACACAACCAGAGTTCTCTCCTGGGCTATTGGAGAAATTTATCATGAACATGATGATAGTTTTTAATCTTTCTCAGATGAGCTTCTCCTTCAGTATTAGTGAGATGGAATTAAGGTGATGGATAGACAAGGATAGAAGCAACTTTCCCCGAGCATGACCTGGTTACCTTACATCAAAGACAGGATATCATTAACAACATGGACAGTAGAACAAGCTTGGGTGCTAGCACTGATTGATAATTAGCAGATTAGCCTGGGACAAAGTACCTAAATTCCTTGTGTTTCCATCCTCATCTAGAAGTCAGAACTCGTCTCAAAGGGTGTTGATAATAATTAACTAAAGCATTACATGGAAACTGGCTTAATGTGGTGACCGCAACAGAGCATCTAAAATAGTATTTATCACTATTATGTTAGTTTATCATTACAAGTTCTTTTTATTCTGAAGGTTTAGAAAAGGGGAATGAGGCAGAGAGTAACTTGCCTGATGGTGCACAGCTACTGAGAGTCAAAATCCACCTCTGCCATCACCAAAGACCTCTCTTTAATGGACTCTGCTATTCCAGTGCCATCCTGATGCATCACAGTGTTGGAGCAATGGCTTGTAGTGAACTGGTGGGAATTGCCTTCTCAGGGGCTTATCTTATCCCTCAAGCTCCTTACCTATCTTCCCTTCCTGATTCCAGGTGCAGTGTACACCCCTGCTTCATACCCATGTCTTGCAACTACCTTAGACAGTTCCAGAATCCAAGTATTGGACTGGAAGAGGACCCTACTTCAGCCACTCTCCAAAGCTACTGAGTCTCAGCAGCTCCCTTGAAGATACCTGACTGTTGTATTAATGAGGCTCATGGGTATCAGGGATCAAAGAGTCCCTGTGGCTGCAGTCAAGTTGGATCCCAGTATTATCTCAAGGGCCTTCCAGTCCTGAGGGATCCCATTACTCAGAAGAAGATTCCAAATAGGTACAATCATCATTCAGAGAAAGGAAAAATGCATCCCAAAGGAAACTCAAGGCTGGAGGTGAGACCAGAACTCCTGGAGGGATGTAGGAACTGGTCCTTGTACTCAAATCTCCATTTTGGCACCTGGAGGTAAGGACAGCAAGGGAGCTAACACCAGGACCCAATTTTCAGTTACTCTTCTGGCATATTTAGGCCCTCCACAGAAAAAGAATGTTGGAACTAAATATTGATTCTTCAAATCACACCTTAGAGGTGGGGAAACTGAGGATCAGATTCCAGAAATAATTACAGAAGCACAATGCAAGCAGAATGAGACATAGGAATCATGAATCCTGATATTATGATATAACTTTTCTCACTTCTTCCATTATTGATATGCCTTACTGTGGGCTGAGATGGTTTCAAGCTTGCCTCTGTCTCTTCCCATTTACATATGTTAATTGGGGGGTTGGTTAGTTTTTTTATTTTCTGACACTTTGAGATGTATTATTAGGCTGTTTATTTAAAATCTGTTTGCTTGAAATAGGTGCTTATTGCCATAAATTTTCTTAACACTGCTCTTGTTGCAACACAAAGATTTCTGTATGCTATGTTTTCATTTTCATTTATAACAAAGAATTTTTTAGAAAATCCCTTCTGACTTCCACAATGCCCACTGTTCATTCAAAAGTATGTTGTATAATCTCCATGAATTGTATAATTTCGAGAGTATCTCTTACAACCATGGACTTCTGATTTCATTCTACTGTGATTATAAAATAGAGAGAAGAGTATTTCTTTTTTTTTTTTTTAGTTTGTTAAGACTTGCTTTGTGGTCTAGGATTTTATCTATTGGGGAAAAAGTTCAATGTGCATTTTACAGCCTTTGGAAAGACAATTTTGTCAATGTTCTTTAAGTCCATTTGATCTACAGTGTAGTTTAACTCTGTTACCTTGTTATTTTTTCATTCTGGTGATGTATCCACTTATAAGAATAGAAAACTGAAATCTTCTACTGTTAGGGTACCATAACCTACCTCTATTTTTGGATGTGATTTTATTTGTTTTATAAAATTAAGTGTTCAAAACTTAGGTTTATTATTCTAGATGAACTCATCTCTTGGTGATTATATAAACTGTTATAAGATGAATATTAAATGTCTCCCATAGATTCATGTGATGAATGCTTGCATCCTAGATGGTGCTACTGTTTTAAGAGGTTATGGGAACTTTAGAAGGTGAAGCCTAGAAGGAGGCAGTAAACCACAGGGGAAATGTCTTAAAGGCTACACCTATTCTTGATTCCTACTTCTTTCCATGCTT
The DNA here is from genome assembly GCA_902168425.1 of Peromyscus attwateri. Classification (NCBI taxonomy): domain Eukaryota; kingdom Metazoa; phylum Chordata; class Mammalia; order Rodentia; family Cricetidae; genus Peromyscus; species Peromyscus attwateri. Next base: position 14,822 of record CABHPP010125448.1, on the reverse strand, counting down.
CCTGTCTTCTGCAAAGTGAAGACCCTTTCCTGTTACACACTTCCACTGCCACAATGTTCTGCCCATGTTCATGGGACCAAACAAGCCTGACCAAACCCTCTAAAAATAGGGAACAAAATAAATCTTTATTTTTTTTTCAGATGTTGTCTCAGGCATTTGGTCATAGCTTTGCAAAAGGCAGTATAAAGCTAACTTTTTGAGGTCAAGCTGGGCATGGTGGCACATGCCTTTTATCCTAGGCAAAGGTAGGCAGGTCTCTGTGAGTTCAAGGCCAGCCTGGTTTACATAGTGAGTTCCAGGGCAGCCAGGGCTACAGCAAGACTCTGTGTAAAAAAAAAAAAAAAAAGTGAGGTCTCATTTCTGTGACCAAACCTGACTTGTAGTTTACATGTCCTTGAAACTAGTTTATGATGGAACTTGGAAGCTTATTCTCTAAAGAAACACTACAGTGGTGAAGAAAACCTTGTGAGTGTTTCTGGCAGTATTTCAGAGGACCAGAATTTCAACAGGAATGGGGACAGTGAAGGCAAGGGTCACAAAGATTCAGATGGGAAGAACTGTGTTAAAAACTGGATTAGGGGCCATGAATACCACATTCTGGCAATGATATTGTCTATGTTTTATCTCTTTCCTGAGCTTTTGTATAAAGCTGAACTTAAAAGTAACAAGCAGTCTGGTAAAGATAATATTGAAGGCAGCTTAGCAGCTATCTGTGGCATGGCTGTTGCTAGAATCTTTTAGCTAGATTTACAATGAGAATTTGGAGCAAAAAGCAGAATAGACAAACTTGAAAACTTACCATAGGATTAAAAAAGTTTGGGCTAAGAAAGATATGGTTTCTGCCATTAAAAATTATCCAAATACTCCCTGCTATAACAGAGTCCCTGCTGGCCACCATAAGTCTAGGTAGGTCACTCACCTGGGGACCTTCAACACTCTCTTGATACCCACCCATCCTATCCCTGATCCCCTACCCACCTTATCACCTTATCCCAGCCCCCAACTGGGGCAGAGACTCCCTGCTTTAACAGAGACCACGCCTGCCTCCAGAAATCCATCCCTCAACTAGGGTGGAGACCCCTTCCTCAACCAAGGTCACACCATCCAGAAGACCAGAAAGAAAACAGAAACCAAGGCAAACCCAGAAATCAACACCTTTATCTATAATCACGACAAACCCAGATGCCTACATGCCAGCATAAAAACACAACCAACATCAAACAGGGCAATATGTCCCCACCAGAGCCCAACTATCCTACTACAACAAACCCTGAATATTCCAACACAGCTGAAGCATGAGAAAAAGACCTTAATACCAACTTTATGAAGATGATAGAGGTCCTTGAACAGAAAGTGAATAAATCCCTTTTTAAAATTAAGGAAAAGGTGAACAAAAAAGAAGAAATGAATAAATCTCTTAAAGAAAGCTAATGAAAAACAAATAGTTAAAGGAAATGAATAAAACTGTTCAAGACCTGAAAATGGAAATAGAAGCAATAAAGAAAATACAAACTGAGGGAATTCTGGAAGTGGAAAAATCTAGGTAAGCGAACAGGAACTACACATATAAGGATCAGACCAACAGAAGGCAGGAGATGGAAGAGAGGATCTCAAGCATTGAAGATACAATAGAAAAAATAGATACAGCAGTTAAAGAAAATGGTAAATCTAAAAAAATTCTTGAAACAAAACATCTAGGAAAACTGGGACACTATGAAAGGACCAAACCTAAGAATAATAGGAATAGAAGAAGTAGAAGAATCCTAGTTCAAAGGCCCAGAAAACATTTTCAACAAAATCAGAAGAAAATTTTCCTAACCTAAAGAAGGAGATGCCTATCTAGGTACAAGAAGCTTAGAGAACACCAAATAGATTGGTCCAGAAAAGGAAATCTGCTCACAACATAATAATCAAAACACTAAACCTACAGAACAAAGAAGAATATTAAAAGTTGCAAGGGAAAAAGAGAAAGTAACCCATAAAGGCAGACCTAATAGAATTACACCCAACTTCTCAATGGAGATTCTACAAGCCAGAAGGGCCTGGACAGATGTCTTGCAGACTCTTAGAAACCACAGATGCCAGCCCAGACTACTATACCCAGCAAAACTTTCAATCATTATAGAAGGGAAAAAAAGATATTCCATGATAAAGTCAGTTCAAGCAATATCTGTCCACAAATCCAGTCCTCAGAAGGTACTAGAAGAAAAACTCTAACCCAAAGAGGTTAACTATATCCATATAAACACAGAAAACAAGTACTTTCAATCCAGTATTAACAATCATTGGTCATGGATATCTCTCAATGTTAATGGATTCAATTCCCCAATAAAAAGACACAGACTAACAGGATCCATCCTGCTGAATACAAGAAACACACCTCAACATCAAAGACAGAGTAAAGGGCTGGAAAAGGATTTTCCAAATAAATAGAGCTAATAACAAGCTGCTATAGCCATTCTAATATCTAACAAAGTAGACTTTGAACAAAAATGAATAAAAGGAGATGGGGAAGGACACTTCATACTCATCAAAGGAAAAATCCACCAACATGACTTCTCAATTCTTCACATATGCCCCAAACACAAGGGCATCCACATTTGTAATAGAAATATTACTAAAGCTTAAATCACACATTGATAATAAGAGACTTCAATACCCAACTCTCACCAATGGACAGGTCATCTACACAAGAACTAAACAGAGAAATACTGGAGCTAACAGACATTATAACCAAATGAACCTAACAGATTTCTACAGAACATTTAACCCAAACACAAAAGAATATATCTTCTTCTCAGCACCTCACAGAACTTTCTCCAAAATTGACCACATACTCAGTCACAAATCAAGTCTCAACAGATACAAGACAATTGAAATAACCCCCCACCCCCACATCTTATCAGACCACCATGGATTAAAGCTTGACTTCAACAACAGAAACAACAGAAAGCCTACATATTCATGAAAACTAACAACTCTCTACTGAATGACTACTGGGGTCAAGACAGAAATAAAGAAAAAAAATTAAAGATTTCCTAGAATTCAATGAAAATGAATACACAACATATCCAGACTTGTGGGACACAATGAAAGCTGTGCTAAGAGGAAAGTTCATAACACTAAGTGCTTACATAAAAATGGAGAGATCTTGTACTAGCAACTTAACAGCACACCTGAAAGCTTGAGAACAAAACTTAAATGTCAGGAATAATCAAACCAAGGGTTAAAATCAATAAAATAGAAACACAGAGAATAATTCAAAGAATCAATAAAACAAAAGTTGGATTTTTAATGAAAATCAATAAGATAGACAAAATCTTATCCAAACTAATTAAAAGACAGAGAGATAATAGTCAAATGAACAAAATCAGAAAAAAGAAGGGTGATATAACAGACACTGAGGAAATCTGAAGAATCATTAGGTCATACTTTAAAGACCTGTGCTCCACAAAATTGGAAAATCTAAAAGAAGTGGATAATTTTCTGAATAGATATCACTTACCAAAGTTAAATAAATATCAGATAAACAATTTAAATAGACCTATAATACCTAAGGAAATAGAAGCAATTGTTAAAAGTCTCCCAACCAATAAATAAATAAATAAATAAATAAATAAATAAATAAATAAATAAATAGCCCAGGGCCAGGTTTCAATGCAGAATTATACCAGACTTTCGAAGAAGAGCTAAGGCCAATCCTCCTCAAATTATTCCACCAGATAGAAACAGAAAAAACATTGCCAAATTCATTTAGGAGGCCACAACCTGATACCCACACCACATAATAATTCAGTAAAGAAAGATAATTACAGAAATTACCAATTTCCCTCATGAACATAGGTGCAAAAATACTCAATAAAATATTTGGGAACTGAATCCAAGAAAATCCATGAAAAATATTGTCCACCATGATCATATAGGCTTCATTCCAGAGATGTAGGGATGGTTCAACATATGAAAAATCTGTCAATGTAATCCACCATATAAACAAACTGAAAGGAAAAAAAGGTATGATCATCTCATAGATGCTAAAAAGGCCTTTGACAAAATCCAAAACCCCTTCATGATAAAACTCTTGGAGGGTCAGAGATACAAGGGACACACCTAAACATAACAAATGAAATTTACTGCAAGCCTATAGCCAACATCAAATTAAATAGAGAGAAACTCAAAGCGATTCCACTAAAATCAGGAATTTTTTGACCCCAGTAGTCATTCAGTAGAGAGTTGTTAGGCTGTCCACTCTCTCTGTATCTATTCAATGCAGTACTCGAAGTTCTAGCTAGAGCAATAAGACAACCGAAGGAGATCATGGGGATACAAATAAGAAAGAAGTCAAAGCATATTTGTTTGCAGATGACATGATAGTATACATCAGGAACCCCCAAAATTCTACCAGGGAACTCCTGCAGCTGATAAACACTTTCAGCGAAGTGGCTAGATATAAAATTAACTTAAAAAAAAAAAGCAGTAGTCCCCCACACATAAATGACAAATGGATTGAGAAAGAAATCAGGGAAACAACACCCTTCATAATAACCACAAATAATATAAATATCTTGCTCTAACTCTAACCAAGCAAGCAAAAGACTTGTATGATAAGAACTTTGTCTTTGAAGGAAGAATTGAAGATGTCAGAAAATGGAAAGATCTCCCATGCTCATGGATCAGTAAGATCAGCATAGTAAAAATGGCTATCCTACCAAAAGCAATCTACAGATTCAACATGATCCCCATCAAAATTTCAACACAATTCTTTACAGACATTAAAAGAACAATACTCAACTTCATATGGAAAAAACAAAAAACCCAGGATAGCTAAAACAATCCTGTGCAATAAAATAACTTCTGGAGGTATCACCACCCCTGGTTTCAAGCTATACTACAGAGGTATAGTAATTTTAAAAAAACTGCATGGTATTGGCATAAACACAGACACATTGATCAATGGACTTGAATTGAAGAACCAGACAAATTCACACACCTATGGACACCTGATTTTTTATAAAGAAGGCATAAAGACACAATGGAGGAGAAAGCATCTTCAACAAATGATGCTGGTCTAACTTGATGTCTGCATGTAGAAGAATGGAAACAGATCCATATTTGTCATCCTGCACAAAACTCAAGTTCAAGTGGATCAAAGACCTCTCAAAATTAAACCAGATACACTGAACCAGATAGAAGGAAGACCGGGGAATAGCCTTGAATGCATTGGTACAGGAAACAACTTCCTAAACAGAACACTGATAGTACAGGTACTAAGATGGATAATTAATAATTGGGACTTCATAGACCTAAAAGCTTCTGTAATGCTAAGATCAATAATACAAATGACAGCTCATACTGGTGAGGATGTGGAGCAAGGGGAACACCCCTCCATTGCTGGTGGCTGTGCAGACTTGTACAGCCCCTGTGGAAATCAGTACAGTGGTTTTGGGATAATTGGGATATTGACCTACCTCAACACCCAGCCATACCACTCTTAGGCATATACCCAAAGGATGCTCCATCCTATCACAAGGACACTTGCTCAACTCTGTTCGTGTGACTTTATTCATAATAGCCAGAAACTGGAAACAACCTAGATGTCTCTCAACCCAAAGAATGGATAAAGAAAATATGGTACATTTACACAATGGAGTATTACACAGCTATTGATTTTCCTTCTAAGTGTTTGTGTTTGGAATTACTTTCTTAATAGCAGAATTTATGTGTATGTTCATGTGTCTGTTTAAGAATATAAGCACATGTTTATATGTGCCCAAAGAGTCCAGAAGAGGGCGTCAGATCCCTTGAAGCTAGATTTACAGGTGTTTGTGAGCTGCCTAATGAGGGTGCCGGGTTCTAACCCAGGTCCTCACAATTGAACTGCAAGTGCTTTTAGTCGCTGGACCATCTTTCCAGTCCTTTTGTGTGTTTTATATGCCTTTGTCTTTCTTGGTTCAAAAGGTGTGTCGTTAGAGTCACCATCCTCTGGAGTGACACCCCACAGCACACTCAACCCTCAGTTGGTACTCCGGTCCCGAGGGAAGGCTGAAGATCATGGCAGGGAGCACACAGTAGAACAAAGGTCCCCACTTCATCGTAGCAGGGAAACAGAGAAAGTGAAGAAGGGCCCACTCCCTTCACTGTCCCCCACCTCCTGAGTGCCTAACACCTCCCCATAGCCCATAAAATTATGAACCATCAACGGATTAATCCACCAATTAAGTCAGAACCGTCAGGATCCAATCACTTCTCGAAGGTCCATTACCCAGCAACCAAGCCTACAGAGCTTGGTTTTAGAGCTTTTAGATCCAATTGAGACTTCCCATCTTTTTATGTACTCATCGCTATTTATTTACAACAAATATTTTCAATCAATTTTTATTTCCCTTTATTATAAAACCAACATGTGATGACTGCAAATTTTTGATAGTAAAATATGACTGACTGAAAATCATTTTAATCTTACTACTCTAATCACTGATATCTAGTATGTGTATGTGTATATATGTATGTGTGTGTATATATATATATGAGTATATGTGTGTGTCTCTCTTTCAGTGATGTGTGTGTGTTAAAACATGTATGTATGTGTTCTAGTAAGTGTTCCCTTGCTGTATCAACTACCCGAGGAAAGCAAAAAGAGGAGGGGGAGTTGATCTTGGCTCACAGTTTCAAAGGTTTTAGTCAGTGGTCACTTGGTCCTCAGGTGAGGCTGAACATCATGACAGACAGTGTGTGGTGGAGCAAAACTTCTCACCTCATGGCAGCCAGGAATGCTTGTATGCCTAGTGTCCATGAATACCAGAAGAGGGCTCAAATCTCCTGGAACTGGACTGTTGTAAGCCACCATGTGGGTGCTGGGAAGTGAACCTAGGTCATCTACAAGAGCAACAAATGCTCTTAACTGCTGAGCCATCTCTTCAGACCCACTTTCCAGTGATGTTTGATACTTCCTCAGACATAGTACACAATACTGTTTGCATGTTTCATGAGGTTGGGAAGTCATACTGATGGTTATTCCTAATAATTATGTAATGAATATCTTATATAAAAAACTTGGTCTGCACTTATGATTATTCCCACAGAACAGAGTCCTAGAGGTGAAATTTCAAAACCCAAGTTATGAACATTGTAAAGTTTCATAATAAATATTTTACATGTTTTCCATTGATCTATAGTTTATTAAATTAGTATATATAACAATCTTTTTAAGTGCTGCTGATTCCCAAATTTTGTTACCTCTAATTCATCAACTTTTCACAATGTAGTATTCATTCTAGGACCCACAACACCTTCATTGAAGGTGAAAAGCGTGAAGTATGATGCTGGACCCTAAGGATGCAGCAGTAACCCAGATTGCCATGATCACTGCTTCACGGAACTTGATTTCCAGCTGAGAGCTAAGATGTTGGACTATTTGCCTTTTTGTTGTTGTTATTGTTGTTGTTGTTGTTGTTGTTGCTGCTGCTGCTGCTGCTGCTGCTGCTGCTGCTTGTTTTTGAGACAGGGTTTCTCTGTGAAGCCATGACTGTCCTAGAACTTGCCCTATAAACAGGCTGGCCTTGAACTCAGAGATCTTCCTGCCTCTGCCTCCCAAGTTCTAGGATTAAAGGCACGCACCACCATGCCAGTCTTTCTCATGGGAGGAAAGTACAGGATGGTTGTAAGGCTTGTGCTCAGCCCTTTGGGTCTCATGGAAAGTCTGGGAATCTTAGTATAAACAACAACCTGATGGAGATTAGGAATAAGCAAGAGTTGGGTTAAGGTAAAGAAAGCGAATGCATATCACTCAAGGTTTTCTGTGTGAGTTAGCTTTATGCTTCTGTGACCAAAGACCCAAGAAAAGCAACTTAAGGAAGCAACAGTAGATTCTGCTCATGGTTTCAGAGAATTTAGTTCACTGTGGGCATGTGAAGGCATGTAAAGAGGAGGGCATGATGAAGCATCTCTGTCCAACTCATTACAGGCAGGGATCAGAAAAATGAGAATACAGAAAGAGGCCAGGGCATGATGTAGCCCCTAAGGACATGTCCCCATGACCTACTTTCACCTCCTATACCCTACCTCTACATTTTCTCACCTCCCAACAACACCATCATATTATGACTCCATCAAGGAGTCAATCCATTGATCCAGTCAGAGGCCCAAAGCCTATCCGTTGTATATGAACCTGTGGGGGAATGGGCATTTCATAGTCAATTCATAACAAAGTCAATGGCAGAGTCAAATTTATGTGACATGAAGGAGGAGAGAAGGTGGCCTGAATTGAGGAGGTCTGTGGGATCAGATTGCACTTGGCCTCAAGTCATCCCTATTGTCTCCGGATTGCAGAGAATGAGTTTCAGCTCATTTTTCCTCTTGGGCCAGGAATTCCTCAAGTCCATGTCCCTGACCTGTATCCAGTTCACATTATATATGTATATGGTTTCCACAAGGCAGTGAGCCTTTATCAAGACACAGTCATGAGGCATCCTCCCAAGCCCGTTCCCTTTATTTTAGTTAAAGGTTTCAATGGCTCAGACATCTCCTTCTTTATGAAGCATGTAGGCCCTGTAGAACAAAAGGGAAGGAGAGGACTGATGTGCCTGGGAGACATTTCACAGTGTCCTGTTCCACCAGCAACGAAGGGGGTGGTTCCCTAAGGACCTGAACAGAGCTGAAATGAGAGGCAGAAAGGGGAGTGTGCATGGGTCCTGCTATCACGTGATAGCAGTTCTTGAACAATGATGATACAGCGTGAGTAGCTTCCATGTCCTTCTAGGGACTCATTCTGGGGGTCTCCCCCAGCCTGTTACCTTAAGGAAAGCCCTCTTCACATCCTTGTTCCGGAGGCTATAGATAACAGGGTTGAGAAAAGCAGAGATGACATTGTAGAACAGGGCAAGCTTCTTGTCCTCTTCTGGCGAAGCCTTAGAACCAGGCTTCATGTACATGACCATGGCTGGCACACAGAACATGGTGACCACCGTTATATGGGAAGCACAGGTGGAGAAGGCTTTCAGTCGCCCCTGTGCTGAACGGATCTTCAAGATGGAAGTAAAGATGTTAGCATAGATGACAAGGATAAGGGATAGGGGGATCAGTATGACGCTAAATCCAAGAATGAAATCTACTTGGTCGTTGACTGACGTGTCTGCACAAGCCAGCTTTAAGACCGCAGGGACTTCACAGAAGAAGTGGTTGATCTTGTTGGGCCCACAGTAGGGGAGGCGCATGGCAAATATGGTGTAGATGAGAGCAGAGGTGACACCACAGAGTCCACAGAAAATGGCCATTATCCCACATAGACATGGGCTCATGATGACCCTGTACCTGAGTGGGTGGCAGATGGCTACGTACCTGTCTATGGACATGATGGCAAAGAGCCAAGACTCTGTGACACCTAGCACCAAGAAAATGTACATTTGAGCCACACAACTGGAGTAAGAGATCGTCTTCTTCTGGCTGACCAGATGTGCCAACATCTGGGGCACAGTTGTGGTGGTATAGCCTAAGTCCAACATGGAAAGGATGCCGATGAAGAAATACATGGGGGTGTGGAGGTGTGAGTCCAAGCAGATGAGGATGAAGATCAAGCCATTGCCCAGAATGATCATCAGGTAAATCATCAGAAAGGCTGAAAAGAGCAGAGGTGTGGTCCTGGGGCTCAGGGAGAAGCCCAGAAGAATGAATTCTGTCACAAAGGTCTGGTTGGGACCTTGCATTACACTCTATTCTTAATGAAAAAGAAGGCATGAATTCACACAGGGGATTAGCTAAGGCATGCACCAGAGTTGGGGATAGTGTTCAGATAGATAGTGGTCAGTGTTCAAATTTTATGAAACTCCATTATATCCCTCTTAACAGGACTGTCCACTTTACCTGTTGCTGTCCTCTGGAACCACTCCCAGGAAGTTTACAAAGAACAGAGATTCATGGACAGTACTGGCTCTGCATCTAAACCAACAGGAGCTCTCCTTCTCAGCCTCAGTTTCCTCTGCCGTGAAATATAAGTATTGGAAAAGCTGTACCTAATTCTCCTTACCAGAGTCTTCCTCCTATTAAGGCATTTAAGCTTCCTTCAGACCGTCAGGTGGTTAGAGATCAATACTGGTGTAAAAATTCCATGCAGGAGGAGATGGCTTAACAGTTACGAGCACCCAATGCTCTTTCAGAGGACCTAGGTTGGATTCCCAGCACTCATATGGTATCTCATAACCATCTGTAATTCCAGCTCCAGGGGATCTAATGCCCTCTCCTGGCCTCTGTGAGCACAAGACACACACATGGTGTACATACATACATGCAGGCAAAATACTAACACCTAAAAAGTAGAAATGAATTTTTTTAAAACTCTGAATGGTTGTTGATGCACAAACTGGGACACAAGTCCAAGCTACACAAGTACCCTATGAAGTCACTCTGTCACCCAGGACGCCCACAGGCAGCTGCCACTCTCCCGGATGTCTACCCTGTTTCTTCTCTTTACAAAAGCCACCTTCCTGACTCAGCTGTTTCTGATCCGAACACACACCCGTGAGCCTCAGTTTCCCTATGTGAGCAGGGAAAGGACACCTGAGGGGTGTCATCTGCATTGCTGATGCCTGAGAACAGTGCAGACTGATGTCGTCATTGTCACCCCTAGCTCCAAGCAATGGCCTGCTTGCTCTTGGGCTGCCTTAGCTGAGTCTTCACAAGAATCTTGTGTCTACATCCAGTCTCCTAGATGATTTCTGAACTTTGACACAGATCTCACATACCTCAGCCTTCCTACAGGCCAGGAACCTTTCCAGGACTTCTACAGACTTCATCCAATACTGTCAGGTAGCTCGAAATCAGTCATTAATTAAATCCTCACTTTTCATTCACAAAGGATAATGGTGCTTGCTTCAGCCACATAGGACTTAAAGGGGAAAACCATGTGGCAGAGTAGAAAAGGTGTGTCACAGACCACTGGTTTGCTTGAATACTGGTGCTACATGATGTTGGCTATTAGTTAATCTCCCCTGGGCTCAGTTTTCCCAGCTGTAAAATAGGGATAAAGTTATCTTGTTTGCAACCAGCATTCTTCCCATGGGGCAGTAGGCCAAGGACGTCAGAATATTCTACCTTGGGGCCTAGAGCGGGACAATATGCTGCCATTTCCCACTTTCCACTTTTTCACACAAAAGCCAGTGAGTAAGATTTGCCTCAAGGAGCTGGTGTTTGGGAGTGCTATACCTGGTTGACCTGTGAGAACAGGCTGTGAGTGGGGACATCTGTCTGTACACCAACAACACAAGAAAGGGTCTGTTGTACATCCAAGACTTAGGGCCAGAGACTCAGGCTTCTGAGGCTGCGGGTTCTACTTATCCACAGCTTTCTTGAGGGTGACCAACTTAGGAAAAACTCCCCGACTCTCAGGACTTAGGAAGTAGACATCCCCCACGTGAAAGGTGACAAGGAACAGCATCAGTGTCTATCACACGAAGCCAAGGCTGCAGAATTCAGTTCTGGAGCTATGCCTTGCAAAATGCCTTGGCATCCTACTCTTAAACCTTATGCTGACTTTGTGATATATACAGAGTAGGTATTGTTACCTCCGTCTTATGGGTGAAGAAACTGAGACTCGGGGCCAGGAGGCATATGGGAGAAAAGGAATTTCCCATGCTCTGTCAGTAACAGGGTTTCCTATCTACAGCAAAGCCATGGCTCACTAGAACTCAGCCAGAACGAGTCCTCAGCTTACTGAAATGCTTTCTGCCCTTGATATTTAGTGGGGAAAGGGCAAATCATGAAGGCAAAGAAACTTCTGTTGATTTTAGTTTATCTGCGCATATGCACACACATATATATGTACATATAGATACACAGACACATATGTGTAGATACTGAAACCTGCACGTCTGTGAGGAAATCCAATGAGACCATTCAGAAACTCAGAGAAACCCCTCAGCTGCAGCTTCATCCCCTGCATCCCATTGGTTCCCCAGGGGTTCATTGCCACTACCCCCAGAATGCCTCATTCACCCATCTGTCCCTCTTCCACAGCCATGCCAATGTCCACCTCAGACATTCAGCGTATTTCTTCCCGTTCTCTCTCCTCCCCCACCTCCTTCTTCTCTCATCTCAGTCATTCATTACTCAGGTCACTCTCTGCACTAGCCTTCAGAGCACACTTCCTGAAATAAAACGCTGACTGGGCCACTTCCGGTTTCCTCGCCTGCAGGGAAAAGACTTTCAGGGACATCCTGGCTTCACTGCTTCCCTTGTTTTTGGTCCTATTTTCCCAGGCAGGCTTGTGGGCTCTTTCCCTTAGAGAAATGGTGGGAAGCTATGAGGGCTTTCACAGAAACCTCCTTGCAAGTCCAGGGAGCCATGAGGGAGGAACTGTGGAGATCAACTTGTGGTTGGAGACACCCTTGAGCATGGTGGGATCTGGAGCAGAGTCCAGGTCTCCCGCTGCTGGAAGGGCCACTCTTGGGACCTATCTTAGCTCAGAGCAAGCTCGGTCAGCTTGGAAATCCTGCAGGTCAGAGTCCCCCCATAAGACGTTTTACCTCCTGAGTGTGACTTGATTTTCCTCTGTGACTCCTGACTGAATACAGAGTCTGGAATGTCAAAGACCAGTAAAAGTTTATGCTGTGATCTATGTGCTGGAAGACGCTGGGAAGCCAGAACAAAGACCAAGGAATGTTCACACTCCCTTTCATTATATACTTTCCTCTCCTACTCCCCAGCAGTTAAGCAAAAATAAAAACAAACAAACCAACAAAGCCCCCCAAACCCCTCCCTGTGCTGGGGTCATGAACCTCTGAGAAGAAACCTGGGCACAAGTCCATGGAAAGAGGGTTGGAGAGATGGATGCTAACATCATGGCCCTTTCTACCGTTTCTTTCAACTCCTATCCAAGCCAGTGAATAATAATTCTAACAATGGCAGCTGGCCACGTGTCAAGTACCACAACATCTGCTTTCTATTCACAACCCTATTTCAAAGAATTAAAATAATAGCTGAAAAAATCTAACGATTAACATGGCGCCTCCAATCAGAACCATCACCTACTGCACAAAGCAGACAAAGATGTCCCAGCATGCCTGCAAGCCTGTGAGGCTGACACTAGGCTGTGTCCACTCAATAGATGGGAAAAGGAGATGGCGCGTCTTCCTACAGCCACAGATGTAGCCTAGCAGAGCCTTTGCTCACAACAACGAAGCAGCATCCGTGGAAAGACCATATGGTTTACCTGCTTAGAAACAGGTCCCCTCTCCCCACTTCTCTTTCTCGCTCACTGGCTAGGTCATCCTTGCCTCCTCCAGAGCGGAAGCTGAATGGAAGTGGGCAGCAGGGGCAGAAGTTGTGTCCCCAAAGTGGGACTAGTTAGGATGGAGCAGAAACAGGTCAGGGTGAGCAGATAGTGAGAGGATGATGCCAGACTTGTTCACAGGCTACTGGGACTGTCAGGGCACAGAGGTGGGTAGCCACATGTTGATCGCCCTGTGTGCTATGGTCTCCTTCCTGCCCATCAGCTCATGAGGAAGGGGCCGCTTGGTAGGGTTGGTCCTTCCCTGAATGTTCTCTCCTGTCACTTCTAGATAGGAGTCCACAGTATCATCTGGGAGGAGGAAAGTGATCTGGGCTTAGGGGTGTGACGGTAAACAAGGGGTGTCCATTAAGGGACTCAGGTGTGCAGTATCAGTGGAGAGATGGGATGGAATCCTGGTGTTATCTGGAGGATCTGAGATAACAATAAATAAAAAGGAACTAATGCAGAGATCAAAGACCTGAAGACAGCAAGAATTGGCCAGGGTACAGGTCAAAGATTCAGACTGGACAGAACAGAGACACAGAGGCCAAGTCCAGCAAGCACCATTTTCCATAGAGAGACAGTAAACAAGAAATGAAGCATCACAGGCAAGGAAAGAGGCTCCATGGACTAAAAAGAGCTGGAAACTAGAAGACAGAAGCCATAGATGACCCAGTGTGATCCAAGTGGCTGGCTGCAGCAGCTGCCACCAACACATGCCCCTTCCTTGGGAGTACTCCTTGCCTGGCTACTCAAAAAACCGTAGCCTGTCTGAATGCCACAAGCAGAAGCTACCTTCAGAGTGAAATGCAGCCACGGCCCCCAGCTCTGGTCTTGCTATGAAAGGAGCCCCAGCTCTCCGCAGAACACTGTGTGGGAAGGAGTCTGGTCTGGGGTGTCCAGGGCAGGGCAGGAGTCCAGGGCAAGCAGATCCTCGGTATTCCTCTCCAGCTGCAGTCCCCTCTCCAAGCTCCCAATGATACCCACACAGATCTTCTCTGGACAGCCTCAGACTCACTAGACTTCAGAGCTGAAGGTGACTTGGACATCCAGCCCTTATGAGAGCATCTATATTCTCTGACATCTCACTACCCAAGGATGCTCCCAGACCCCCAGAGGCAGGAGTCTCACTCTTTCTTGAAGTAGCTTAGGTGACTATGATTGTCCCTCAAAAAACTTCTTGTACTGAACTGAGAATGGGCACTGGCTCCTTCTGACATCAATAATGAGTTCTCTTTATCCCCACTCCCCTGTATTCTTCCTTTCCATCCTCCAACCCCACCCTTCTCTCTCCTCCAGGATCCCCCCTCTGCAACATGGTAGCTCTTACCTGCCCTTACCTTTCTTTAGGATGCTGTGTGGTACCATATGAATCTCCTCCTCTTGAGAAGCTTTTCTTGTCTTGATCCTGCCCAGAATTCCCAAGCCGGGTCTTGGCCTCCACCCAACAGTTCTAATGCCAGAGAGCAACCCCAACAGACTTTTTCTGGCAGCCATAGGGATCACTCCTCCCTTCTGCATGGCTAAGGGCTTCCAGGAACAGCCTCTGGGGAAATGACTGCTG
>CABHPP010125447.1:0-40134 GCA_902168425.1 Peromyscus attwateri | reverse complement strand
CACCAGTTGACTCCCGTGGCTAGTGTGACTCCAGGTGACGCGGTTGAGGTGACAGCACACTGGTTGCACTACACACCTGAAGGACGTGCCGGGGACCTGTGACAAGAGGCTGCTGAGTCCTGTGTGCTACATGTGGGAAAGGTAAAGATTTAAGTGGTTGAAATGAATGAAAAAAACCTAATATATTAATTACATGAGAAAATAATAATAATAGTTTGGATATAAGAGATTAAATATATTGTCAAGCTCTTAAAAAAAAAGAGGCCATGCATTTGAAAAAGAGCAGGGAGGGATATATGGGAGGTCTTGGCGGGAGGAAAGGGAATGGAGAAATGCTGTAATTATAATCTCAAAAATAAAAGAAAAAATAATTTCAGCATGGGAAGATATCTAAACTGTAATGTCCACACAACTGCCATATATTTTCATTTTTTTCCAACATATCTTTTTGCATTACGTTTTTAGTTGCATTACGTTTTTAATGATAAAACAGAGTAGAAAGGCAAACTCAGTGGGCATACAAATTTACCTTGTTGCCGGAATTGCTGAAGTTTCGTTTAGAAGGTGCCTGTGCTGGCTGGTTTTTATGCCACCTTAACAAAGGACAAAGTCATTTGGGACGACAACTTCAATTAAGAAAATGTCCCCACCAGATTGGCTTGTATATAAATCTGTGGTGCATTTTCTTGGTTGATGATTGATGTGAGAGGGCCCAGCTTACTGTGGGTGGGGCCACCAGTGGCGTGGTGGTCCTGGGTGCTATAAGACAGCAGGCTGAGCAAACTATGGGGAGCAAGCCAGTAAGCAGCACCCTCCATGGCCTCTGCATCAGCTCCTGACTCCAGGTTCCTGCCCTCAGTTTCTGCTTTGGCTTTCCAAAGTGGTGGAGAATGACCTGAGAGTTGTAAGTGGGAACAAACCCTTTCCTCCCCAAGTTGTTCTTGGTCACTGTGTTTTAACACAGCAATAGAAACCCTAGAACAGACAGTGCCTCAATAGCAAATAGGTTCAGAGGTTGGAATCTAAGATATTGGGTTTCCCCTTTTCTTCTCAAAAATATAAGGGGAATATATGAAATTAATGTTAAAAGTCCTGTGGGTCACATGGGACAGAATACATGACAACATATGAGAAGCCCAGTTATGTTGTAAAGATTACATGATCATTAATCACACTTTTACTAACGTAAGGGAACTTCAATCATATCTTTTTATTTTGCCTATAGCTCTTTTACACCTGGCCTCTATCATTTTCTCCTCCTCCTCCTCCTCTTCCTCCTCCTCTTCCTCCTCCTCCTCCTCCTCCTCCTCCTCCTCCTTTCTTTTTGGCCCATCAGTCACTTAACTTCAGAATTTGAAATAATCGTTTCCAACTTGTTATGTCTGACTGTCACAGAGATATTGCTGGGAATAGTAGGTGACCCCAAACTTTTATGAGCTTCTTAGATCTCTTGGTGTCTGGCATGACCATGTCCAGGATCATCCTCTCTATGGAAGACAAGGTTGCTTCATATGAAGGCTTTTCCATGTAACATCACTAGAGTTAGTGCAGGCTCAGCCTGCAGATTCCCTGATAAAATTATTCAGTTTTGACCTTTTTACTCAGCAGAACCTTCACAAAAGTATCCCGAGAATGGCTACCACCTTCAAAATGAATCTGTTTGACAAAAGTTTTGTACCTCACTAATAAAGAATAGAAGTTGGAAGTTAGAACTGTTTATTGTGTAGCAATGATCCAAGGGTAGTATCAATAGTATCATGCATTTAGAGGAAATTCCTTATAAATCTAAAGGAAACAGATTTACTTGCAACTCAAACAGATTTATCATAGATTAGAAATCCTTTCCTCCATTCCTGTTATCTTTTATATGTAGTAAGTGATTAAACACATTGATGAGATATTACTAGGAAGTGTTTTATCTCTACCAGCAAGAAGATATTTAAGTTTGTGATAAAATGCTATCATTTACTAATGTTGTCTGTTGTCTGTCTTTGTTGTATCTCTTTCACTGAAGGCAAGACTTCTATTATGGATGTGACCTACCACATAAATGTGAATTTGTGTTACGAAATGCATGTGCACATGTGGACAATGTTAGTTATTTTTCTCATTGTTGTGATAAAGTACCCAACAGAAAGAATTTAAGAGAGGAAATGGTTATTTTGGCTCAGAATTTCAGTACATCATGGCAGGGAAGTTATGAAGGAGCCATTCTTTTCATGACTGTGGGAGTGTGTGGTTGAGGCTATCTGTATCATTGTGTACCAAAAGGAAGAGAGGGAAGGGAGGAGGGAGGAAGGAGAGAGAAGGAGGGAAGAAAGAGGGGAGAGAGAGAGAGAGAGAGAGAGAGAGAGAGAGAGAGAGAGAGAATGCCATGCTGATATAACCACCAAAGGCATGTTTCTTGTTAACCTCCTAAAGGGTCCACAACCTCCCAGCATCAGTTGGGGAATAAGCACTCAAAACACAAGCATGTGGAAGCATTTCCAATTCAAACTATAACATCTCCTTCTGAGGTTATGGGTGCAGAATTCCAGGTTTGCCACAACCATGAGCTCAAGGAACAAGTGTTTTAGAGGGATTGGATTTTACTTGTCTATGAACTCATAAAAAATGACAAAATGCTCCAAGAAGTTGGTATCTTCAGGATGATCTGGAATCATCAATTGTGCAGCGTGATAGCTAGCCTTCTGAAAGCAACCCTAACATTCATCCCACTCTCTGTATGTGGTTGCTGCTCTTCATACTAAAAAAAAGACAACTCAGTTTGGTCTTGTGACATCTTTGACCAATAAAATATGTACAGAATGATAGTGTAGGATTTCTAGGCCAGGTGTTAAGAGGCCTCCACTTCCTTTCTCTTAGAATGCTTGCTCCTGAGACTCATTCTTGGAAAATAGTTGCCATATTGTGAGATGCCCAAATTATTGGAAAAGAACTGAAACACTATTGGAAATGCCTCAGGTGGCAGATAGCACCAAAGCCAAGCATGTAAGTGAACTACTTTGGACATTCTGCTCAAAAGGAGATAAAATTATTCAATAGGAGTAGAATATACTTCAATTTCAGTTCCTGTCATACAGAGTTAGAGATTCACCCAACTCCATAGTGACAACCATGGAAAATGCTGTAGGACTGCTTCTATCAAAGGGCACCTTCTTTCATCCCCTGTAGACTGCAGATGGCCCTAGGTGTCTGAGTGAATTATATTAGAAATGATGTCATTGCATGTAGAAAGTTTTGCTTCCATGTTCTTTACTACAATAGACCAGCATTTTAAGTGAGTGATGGAGACCATGATGTATTAATGATGATCTGGGTAAACAGGATGCCAGCAAGGCTGTGGAAGATAAAATCAGAAGGTTTGAAAGTTGCCAGTTGGAGAGAGGTATCTCCTCAAATCCTCGGAGGATGTTATTGGTTGTGGAACATTTTTATGTAAAAGCCATTATAGACTTCTAAGGCAACCTTGATCACTATAGTGCTTTCAAGATCTAACCCACATTACTAAGGAGAATAGCTTTGACTAAGAGCTACCTACACATTTGTACTTTGTGTTGGCTTTATGGTTTAGCTTTTAAAACATCATGCTTTATCTTTGTTTTCTAAAAGACAATGCATTTGTCTGGTGTCTTGGGCAAAGACTATACAATAGCCCACAAGAAATGTGGAGTACATTTGTCCTATTTCAGGTTGTAAGAACTCCCTTCCCTCACTTTTTATTTCTGAGATTGTATCATAATGGTTTCATTGAATTTAAGTGTATATCCTTGTTTAAACATGAGATTTAATGCAGTAAGACATCTTTATTAAAATATTAAATTCAAAAAGTATAAAAAAATTAAAAAAAAATGTCTGGCTCTTCTCTTGAAAATTCACATCCACAGGTAACCGGGTAAAGGAGGAGGAATCTCCCCAACACAAGAATGTGAGAGGTATTTTAAGATCCTGAAACAGGGCTCTAAAATTTCATAGTACTGAGAATGGAGAGTTATTTTACTTTCTATTCAGAGAAAACCATGGTACTCTTGACTAGAAATGAATGTCTTGTCTTGTTTCCACTGGCAACCATCATCCTCCTATGAAGAAAGTGGTTTTACCCTATTTTGATAACTAGTTTTCCAGCAATGCTAGTGAATTTAAATTACAGACTTTAGTACAAAGAGAACTTTTTCTATTATTACATTCTATGTGCATAATTTTTGAGATTACTTGGACATGGTAGTCCTGTCTATAATCTATCACTTAAGAGGCCAAGGCAGGAGGATTGCCATGGGTTTGAGGACAGCCTTGGCTACGATGTGAGTTCCAAGCTAGTTTGGTCTGTGGAGTGAGACTAGTTTTTTTGTTGTTGTTTCTTTTTTTTTCTTTTCTTTCTTTTTTTTTAATTCAACTGAAAAGATGGTTTAGTAGTTAAGGCAGTGGTTCTCAACCTTCCTAATGTTGTGACCCTTTAATACAGTAATTCATGTTGTGGTGACCCCCCCAGCCATAAAATTATTTTAATTTCTACTTTATAACTGTAATTTTGCTACTGCTATAAATTGTAATGTGAATATCTGTGTCTTTCAATGGTAGGCCCCCAAAGGGGTTGAGACCCACAGGTTGAGAACCCTGGGTTAATGGCACTAGTGCACTAGAGGCTCCTGCAGAGAACCTGGGTTCAGGTTCCAGCACCCACATGGCAGCTCACAGCCATCTGTAACTCCAGTTCCAGTGGAATCTGTCACCCTCTTCTGGCCTCCATGGGTACTGTATGTACATGATGCACAGACATACATGCAGACAAAACACCCATGAACATAAAACAAAACAAAACAAAACAAACCAACAACAAAACAGAACCAAAATTTTCTTCACCTTTTTAAACAGACAACATTTAAATATTCATAGTTTTAATTAGCTTTTCCCCTCTGATCAAATCAAGGCTTACTCTTTCAAGTTGAAATCTGTGGTCTGTTTTTCAAATGCCTCCTTACCCTTTCACCTCACATTTTTCTTGTTACAAATTATTTGAAAGCATCATGACACTTACCTTACTTATTCATGGGCAGTCTAAGCTTTTCCCAGAAAGCATAGGTCTTAATAAATCCATCAAATTGTACAACATATTCAAGGCAAAAAGAGAAAGTTAAAAGAATTAAATCTATTAATATTTTCATCTTTAGAAGTTTTCTGTGAAAAAGAACAACACTCAGGACACCTGTATACTCTGCTCAGATCAACCTACTCTTAACGTTTTCATATCCTTTCTATCTTCCTCTTTTTAAAGTTAAATTTATTTGCCAGCTGATGTATAAGACATAAAAATTGTGTGTGTTTATGGAGCACCATTTGATATTTCAAGAACACACACATTGCATAGTTAATCAAGGCAAATGTATCTGTCTTCTCAAACACCCATCGTTCCTTAATGGTAAAACACTTGAAAATTATTTCTTGTGACTTTTTGAAATGCACAGAAGATAGTCATTTTCAGCCATCTATACTCATCTGCTGTGTAATTTGTATCAGAATGTCTTAATCCCATGATAACTTAGTAACTATTGATCATCTTTTCCATGCTTCCTTTCCTTTTATTCTGTATCCTTAGCCTCCAGTAACCAATTTACATTCAACTTCTAGATGTCAGTTCTTCAATGTTCTGTAGAATGAATGAGATCACACGGCACTTGCTAAATCCGGCTTTTCAAACTTATCTCAGTGACCTTTAATTCCACCCAAGTTGTCACATATGCCTGGGTTCCACCTTTTTCAATGGCCAAATACCATTCCATGGTGCATAGTTACTGCTTTTCCTTTTCCCATTCATCATCAGCTGATAGAAACTTAGGTCTTCCATCTTTGACTATTATGGGGGATGCTATAAGGAACAGTGGGGGATAGGGCATTTCTTCAACTGATTTTCCTTTCAGACTGATTGCCTTTTCTTTTGATATGTATACAATGGTAGGACTCCTTGATCATATGATAATTCCTTTTTCTGAGTCCTTTGAAGAATCACCATATTATTTTCTATGTTATATTAATTTACATTTCTACCAACAATGTTTCAAGATTCACTTTTCTTCACAGCCTTATTCTCATTTGTTATCTCTAGTCTTTTTTTGTTTGTTTGTCTTTAGTTTTTAAAAACTGAGTCTCATGTATCCTGGGCTGGTCTCCAGCATACTATGTAGCTAAGGATAACCTTGAACTTTTGATTATCCTGTTTCAACTGCCCAAGTGCTGGAATTGTAAGCAAACACACCCATGCCCAGTTTATGTGTTTCTGGGGATTGAAAAAGAGCCTTGTATATGCTAGGCAAATATTCTATCAACTAAGCTACATGCCCAGCCATAATGGTCATTTTTTTTCCCTAGAATGAGGTAATATCTCTTTGTGGTCTTAGGTTCTGTAATGATTAGTGATGTTGAACATTTATTATTATTATTTTTTTGATTGCTGATAGCTTGGGTGTTGCCTTCACTGGTCTAGTTTTTCTCTGATGGGTGGGGGCAATGCAGAGTTGTAGTGGTCAGGACCAAAGGAGGAGTCTGCTGTAGAATATTAGTTGAAGATGTGCTACATTTGTTTATGCTGTGGAACATTTGTTTAATGATGCAAAGATGTGTTGCATTCTTTTTTGTTGCATTTGTTTAACTCTGTGAAGCTGTGTCACTGTGCCTGCCTAAAACACCTGATTGGTCTAAATAAGAGCTGAATGGCCAATGGCTAGGCAGGAGAAAGGATAGGTAGGGCTGGCAGGCAAAGAGAATAAATGGGAGGAGAAATCTGGGAAGAAAAGATTGAGGAATGAGAAAAGAAGGGATCAGCCACTCAACCACATAGCCAGACATGGAATAAGAAGGAAAGAAAAGATATACAGAAATAGAAAAGGTAAAAGTCCAGGAGTAAAAGGTAGATGGGGTAATTTAAGTTAAGGAAAGCTGGTTAGAAGTAAGTCAAGCTAAGGCCAGGCATTTATAAGAAATAATAAGTCTCCATGTGTATTGATTTGGGAGCTGAGTGGTGGGCCTCTAAAAAGAGTCAAAGAGTTAACAAAAACAAAACAAAACAAAAAACCCAACTGCAGGTGTCATTAATAGCTGTTGCACTAGGGACCCCAGATGTCATTGAGCATCCTGGTCTTTCAAAAGAGAGAGAGATTAAAAAGAGACCACACCTACTTTGTGAGCAATGCATATATTGTAAGAAAACTGGCCACTGGAAGAGTCAATGTCCAGTTGAAGAAAAAATGACAAAAGAGCTAATGGATTTTCCTAAGCTCAGCAAAGGGGGTTTCCAACCAAAACTTGTCTGCAAGGATCTTATCAGCTGGGCTGGGATGGATTCAGAGTAGGGAGGACCAGGCTACCTGAATTTGGACCAGCAAGAGCCTATGGTCACAATGGAAGTTGGGGGCCAACACATGACATTTTTTTTTTATAGACATTGGTATTGAATAGTCTGCAGTAACTATGACATTAACTTCCCTGTCTACCTGAACTGCCACCATAGTAGGAACCACAGGAGACAAGACTGTCTGACCCTGTTGGCACTCCCACTCATGCCAGCTAGGAGGTCACTGAATGACTTGTGAGTTCCTTTTCCTACCAGAACGTTTGATGCCCCCTTTGGACAGAGATCTGCTGATGTTCCCAAATAACCGTTACTCCCAGAGGAACAGGAAGCCTCACCTTTGGCAACAAGGGACACTTCGGTTATGACTGTGACTGTCATTATCCAGAGATGAGGAATGGCTCCTATATTCTCCAGGAGAAAAGAAAATTGATCCAACACGTTTGCTACAACAGTTTTCCACTATCTGGGCTGAAAAGGGGCCCATGGGCTTGGCCAGAAATCATGCATCTATTATGGTGGACCTGAAATCAGTGCTGTTCCTCCATGGGCTTGGCCAGAAATCATGCATCTATTATGGTGGACCTGAAATCAGTGCTGTTCCTGTATGATAGTGATAACATTCAGTGCCCTGAGAAGAGTACACTTGAGAATTTGGGACAGCATTCATTGACTGCTGGATATAGGGATTCTGTTAGAATGTCAATCCTCTTAGAACAGCCCTTTCCTCCCAGTCAAGATGTATCAATCAGTCCAGGACCTCTGTGCTGTCAACAATGCTATAGTTACCAATCGTCTTGTGTTTCTGCATCCTTATATTCTCTTGAGTCTTCTGCCTGCACAAGTGAGTTGGCTTTCCTGCCCTGAGCTCAGGGATGCTTTCCTCGGCCTCTGTCTTCAACAAGTCAATCACTACTTGCCTTCCACTACTTGTGGGAGGACCCACACCTGGGAAGGAAGACACAGTTAATCTGGACCAAGCTTTTTACAAAGATTTCAAAAATTTACCTGGTTTATTCAGTGAGGTATTGGCTAATGACCTTCTGACTTTTCCCAGAGAGACTTTAAATTATACCCACCTAGCCCTACCTGGGAGGATTATTGGAATGGGACAAAAGCCTTGCAGGCTTTACTATCTATCACATGCTACAAGGTATCCTGGAAGAAGGCTCAGATTAGCAGGCAACAAGTCAAGTACCATGGTTTTGTCATCTCCAAAGGACACTTGGCACTTGGACATGAGAGGAGACAAGCCGTCTGTGTGACACTCTGGCCAAACACCAAGAAAGGGTCCAAGAATTTCTTGGGGCTGCAGGATTTGCACAATATTTCAAGAACAACTAAGCTTCTATATGTAGCCACAGCAGAGCCAGCAAAGGCTCCTCTGGACTAGGGGCCTGAACAAGCAAAAGCCTTCAGAGAATAAAGTGACTATTAACCAGTACCCTGGTGCCGGGGCTGCTTGGGGTCAGCCAAGACTTTAAACTTTGTTCATGAAAAGCAGTGAGTTGTAGTGTGGTGGTCTAAAATGCTAGATCCAGTAGCAGCTGGATGGCTACCATGCCTCTGAGCCCTGGCAGCCACAGTGACTTTGATCAGGAAGCAGACAAGATTACACTTGAAAGAAAAATTGTCCCTCCTGCTGTTGTCACACTCTTGAACAGCCAAGGACATAAATGGCTGACTGCTATTAGAATGACACACTCTCTACTACTCTGTGAAAAACCCACAGCTCCTCCTTAAGACTGTGTGTGTATGCTGAATCCAGTCACATTCCTGCCTGCTGTACTGGGACCTGTTGGCCATGACTATGAGGAGGCTAGAGATGAGGTATATTCAAGCAGACTAGACCTGGCAGACATGCCTCTTCAAAATGCTGAGTTAGAACTGTTCATGGATGGAAGCAGCTTTGTTCAAGAAGCAAAACACAAGTCCAGATCTGCAATAACCCCTTGAGACAAGGTGGTAGCAAAGGTCCTGCCACAAGGTTGGTCAGCACAATAGACCGAACTCTGGATGCTCAGTCAAATCCTAAAACATGCCCGGGGAAGATCAGTCAATAATACACAGACTCCAAGCATGCCTTTGTCACCTCGTATGTCTCTGGGGCCTTTTATAAGAAAAAGGGGGGCTGCTCACAGCAGGGAGAAAGGAAATAAAAAGTGAAAAAGGAAATCTCTTAATTGCTAGAGACAGTCTGGAAGCCATGCTAGGTAGCAGTGTGTATTGAAAAGGACACAAGAAGGGAATTGTCTTGGTTTGTAAGGGAAACTGGTTGGCTGCTCAGGCAGTAAGACAAGCTACCAATGGGACAGGTTTCACACTGAGCTCTGGTTTCTAAGATTTTCTGGCACTAGAATTACCCTTTTACTCCCAGCACACCACGGAGGAGGATGAATGAGCCACAAATGAAGGTGGAATTGAGGAGAATGGAAGTTGATAGAATTCGGCAAACCAGTTTCTAATGGGACTTTGGCTCCTCTGGTGACCCAGTGTCCTAAGATGACACATTTGAGAAAGACTGCAATGGAAAATTGCCAAGTTAATATTATTTCATACCCAAGCTTTCCACTTGTGTGCCCAAATAAGTGCTAGATTTGTAACTTAAGCATTAAAGAATGCTAACCAAGGACCCTAGCCCAATCCTGGGGTTTAGCCAACAGAAACTTCCTCTTTGTCTGTAATAACCTCACTACCCTACACACCAAGCCAAGTACTAGGAGGTTGGCAAGGCTTTCTCTTGTTATAAAGATAGAAAGGCATACTGGATGAAAGAAATAAAGGCTAAATAATAGGTTATCTGGACCAGATTTGCCCAATCTCTTGGTATAAAGACAATCCAGACTACTGCCACATACCTAGGCCTAAACATGTCCAAGATTATTAGCTAGACACCCATTGGTACCTGGTTCTAAATGTAACTCACCATCTTCTTAATGATACTGATCCTTAGCTAGCAAGACATTGCTAGTTCTGCATATCCCTAGGATGTCCTTGGTACTTAGCTATACCAGTGCCATTATAGGACATGACTACAGTGGATATATTACCAAACCACACTATAGTAAGGCCTAGTATATAGAAACTTGAATTATCTCAGAAGATTCCAGTATGGATTACAAAAAAAGAGGGGGTCCAGGACAATAGGAGATCCAACTGGTAATCAATGTAACTGAACCCATTAAGGCCTATGGCCTATGCAGCTCCAAGCAAAGACAACATGGTACCATTCCCCACCTGGGACTTCTCTTCATATGTGGCTTATGCTTACCAGAAGATTGGACAGGAACCTGTACTTTGGCCTTCCTCAGGCCTTAAATGGACACAGTTACCAATAATTCTATTTCTTTTTGTATATGCTTGACCAAAGAGAGCCATCCAAATTATAACTTTATTGATTGGACTAGGGCTCATTGCTGGAGTAGGAACAGGTAGAGGAATTGTCTCATTAAACTAATTATCATCAAGTGTCTAAAGACCTAACAGAAGATACAGGAAGATTTTCAAAATCAGTGTGGTCTTATAAGAGCAACTGGACTCCTTGGCTGAAATGATCTTACAAAATAGAAGAGGTTTCAACTTGAGTACTACAGAGAAGGTGGCATTTGTCTCTTTTTGAATGAGAATTGCCTTTTAGTGTAAATCAGTCAGGGATCACCAAAGAGAAGGCTCAATAGCTCTAAGAGTGAATCACAAAGCAAAGGCAAGAACTAACTGATTCTTGGAATTATTGGTGTGACACTTGAAACTGAGCATCCTGGTTTCTTCCATTTGCTGGGTCCCTCCTCATACTGTTCGTACTACTTTTGTTTCATGGTATATCCTTAATCTTCACGTCCAATTTGTTTTGTCCCAAGAATGTAAGTATGCTCCACCATGCCTGGCAAAGTTAATATCCACAATATGATTTTCAGGTTTACTATAAGCCCCAAATGTTAGTGTTTGGAGAGACACTGATGCATTTTCAAAATTATGTTAGATTTCATTAACAAATCTGTGACCTGATTTGATGACAGGGTTTTATTGTAAGCCAACGGCAGAGAGAACAGAAAAATATGACATCAGAAAAACCTGTAGAGGTACAGAGCCTTTGCCTCATGATTGGTGGATCACAGTAAGTTAAGGGAGAGAGAGAGGCAGGAAAAACAGAGGTAAGAGACACAAAGCAGAGGTAAGCCTACTCTGGGCTGACTCCCGTAGGAGTCATTCATTAACTCTGCCTTGCTTTCCTTTCTGACTTCAGTAGGGAAGCCAAAGCACAGGGCAATGCTTCGATAACATGGGAATGATGCCAGTGTAAAAATAGTACAGTTTGTCGAAAGGCAGTCTGAGTGAGCACTGGGTCCCTAAATGCCATCTCTGGGAAATCAATGGTCACTGTTTTTGTTAATAGACTGGGCTTTTAATGGCCCCCATGGTAACGGCAATGGCCCTTCTATACATGCTGTAGAGTAACTAGTCTTCCAGAAGACATATGATGGCCATAGAAGAAACTAGAGGGTGAGTACGGTAGGACAAAGGTCGATGGCTGCACCAGGCACTGAGAAAAGTTATGTCACCTGTCACAGCTTTAACAGACCTGTGTTAGTAGAAATGACAAGGCATTTGTGAACCTGGAATGCTGACGGCTTTACAACAGAAATAGTAAAGATCCAGGGGAACCTCCTGCAGATCCAAAGTTCTTTTCTTAACATCTTCCTTCATAGGCTACCATCACAGGCAGCTGAAAAGCTGAAGTTACCTCAAAGACAGAGTCAGTTCATACGTATTTGATCTGTAAGTCAATAAGACTGTCAAATGCAAAGTTAAAAGTGTGTTGCCTCAACTCCTCTGAAGGAGTATGGTTGGGACTCTTGAGAAAGGTTCAGTTAGTCATAGAGAGTGAGGAGGCTCAATTTTATCTGCTTGCCTGAAAGTATAGAGAGCTTTTTATTCTATTGCAGACTCTGACAGAAGGATAGCAGAGACTTCCAGAATCCTGGCAGGCAGACTTTCTTGTTGCGTGGTCTCCTTCCCTCCTACTCTCAGGGCGGGCTGCTCCTGCTAATTTCGCAAGCCTGAGAATTGGATGGTTACGCCTGTTGCCCACACTGTGTCACGAGGCTCCTGGAAAAGTCCTCAGTATATATTTTGAGTTTTCCTGACTAAGTTGTCCAGAATATTCAGTTATGTGTGAAATAGACTTGGTCCCAAACCATGTGAACTCAGGGAAATTAACTGTAATTGGTCTGGGAGGTTAAAATTTGTTTTCTTAGGAGCTGATGATTTTTGAAAGAGCACTTTGTTTCATTTTATCATTCTGGAGCAGATAGAAATGAATCATTAAATAGGTGTACAATGTGGTATCTTTGTTTCTGACCATAGAACCCAGATGTAGGATCTGGCTAATAGTTCCAGGTTTCTGGTCAGCCTCATGGGGTTAATGATAATCACTCCCATTTGTATGGTGCCTGAAAGTTTCCACAGCAGCTTCACGTGCATTTATCACATTAGATAGTGGTGCTGGTAATGAACGATCTGTGACTTCACCTGCTGACCCAAACGCCCTGCCAATGAGATTCTGTCTCTTTCTAAGGATTTCCTCATGAGGCTGATTTAGTTACTCAAAGCTTGTTAAAAAATAAGATAAAAGTGAATAAAGGGAGAGCCTTTGGCTTTTCCTCGCCTAGGAGTTCCAAGTCCATTGTGTTTGATTACAGAAGATAAACTGCAGATGGCACTGAGAAGTATTTTTCCTCTGGCCCTTTTGTTTCAACCACTGCTTCTTTTTGTGATATGAAAAAGGCAAATACCTTCCACAACAAAGATAAAACTATCCCTAGGCATAGAAAAGATTAAACGACATAGCTAAGGTCACTTTTCAAGATTAAACAATTAGGACAATGTTTTATGCTCACCTTTTCAAATTCCCTGTTTAGCGTTCCCTTGGAAGCCTACAGACAACTGTGACAGGAATGATTCAGGTGACAGGCTTTGTTTTCAGAGTGGCTAAAATTGGCCAGTGTTTGGGAGGAGCCATATCAATCAAACCTATTTTTAGAATTAAATTAGCATATAGTTTTACAAACTCACATTTTCATTCCTATAAAAACCAGTGAGCGCTGTCATGGAAATATGACCAGGATTTACTGTCTCTCCATGAGCTCTAGCACTAAGCCAGAAGGATACCCTGTTCTTTAAACCTAACTCAGACGCTGCTGTCTCTGAAACTTGACTCTGTAATTTGGTAAGTGTTTTAAAAAATACAACTAAATGTCTACCACATGGTGGAAAATTAGCAATCTGGGACTGAAACTTTTGTGTGGCATTAAACCCACATATGGAAAAAATTAAATATCATCCTCAATGCCCTCCATGTGTTCAGTTGTATTAAATGAAATGCTTATAAAGTGTGACATTATTTAACTTTTATAGGGTTTGTCACATCTAGTAAAACTTATTATTGTTCTTTTGAAAAACTTCGTACAGGTGCCTCTGAGCTCACATTAGTCTGGAAACTCTATAATGTACACATAATTATATATACATATAACATATAACATGTATATGTATACATATAATATACATATGTTCTATAATGTACATATAATTTGTTACTGGATATAGTACTAGAATATCAACAGAATTCCAACCAGGATGACTTACGGCAACACCAACCCCAATAACTGGCAATAAGCAATAATATTTATAATAATACTTTCATTTTTATAGTAAAGATTTTATAAAACCTGCAGCTAAAGTATGAATCATAAATTGTTTGGGCAATAATTGCCTTTTGGAAATGAATGACTACAAGTATTATATATTTCTCAAATTTAAATAACAGACATGACCATCACAGTTTACATCTGTGAATGTGGCCGTTGAGGAAATTCCATAATCAAATTTATAACTCTGAGGTTATTAGAAATTCTCAGGAAATTTGTCAGCCTGGTTGGTTTACATTGACATAGAAAGATACCTGATCTAAAAGTCTCCTACTGTTCTATTTGCTAGGGAATGATAAGTACATTAGATGCTGAGGCCTGAGGTATTCCTAGGAGCCTGGGCCATTATCTTTCTGTCTCAACAAGTGTGATTTGTAGTCCTCTGGCCTCAGTACTGCCTGTGATACTGTGAGGCAAGAGACTTGGTGTCAATTACAGACCTACTGCATCTGCTCACCTTGAAGTTTGTTAGATGATGCATATCCTTTCTGAGGTGGAGCCACTCTGACACTCCAAGGCCCAGAGTTTATTTATTTAATTTCATTCTTAGTGCACTAGTGTTTTGTCTGTGTGAGGGCATTGGATCCCCTGGAACTGGAGTTACAGACAGCTGTGAGATGCTATGTGGGTGAGGGAATTGACCCCAGGTCCTCTGGAAGAGCAGCCAGTGCTCTTAACCTCTGAGCCATCTCTCCATACAAACTAAGCAAAGTCTGAGACTTCGAGTGCACGTTAACCTCTACATACATAATATATCTGGAGTATAATAACGTGGTCTTACCTGCTAGTTCCCAAGGTTCTAAAATGTGCCTGGCATAGAATTCAGTCACTTGGTTGTGTGGTACAAGGGGAATTGGCTATGATACATTGGTAAACTTGTTGTCATGGCATTTTGTGTTAAGATAAACAACTTCCATGCAGTTGCCCTGTGGACAGTGGCCCGGGAGACTTGGCTTTGCTGAGATTTGATACCCAAAAGTCTCAAATTCACCATAAAATTTATGAAGTGCCCTGATATTATCTGAATTTAGACATTTAAATCGCAGTTTGGGACTTAAAAAAAAAACCCACTATAGACAAAAGAAGTGTGATAGATCAAATTTCCAGGCAGTTTAAAAGGTGTGCATGGTTTCATACAGAGCATAGCAAAATTTATCAAACTCAATTCTTCCCTGTAAAGACAGAGCCACAGCCTGCTTTATTACCACATACCGTGAAACAGCATCCACAGGGCAAATGCTCTAGGTTCTGGTGGAATGATTTTGCTTCACAAGAAATGCCTGGGCTAAAGTTTCACCTCGAGACGAGCTGGACAGAGGCAATGGCTGGTCTACAGGAAAACAGATGACACCTTTCAGATACACATTTCGTATATCTCAGGCACAATTATCCCGTCACCCCATGCTGCTGCATTCTGGGGATAATGCGACCGTGCCTTATGTTATATAGTCTCTGTGGTTCTCTGGGCCTAGATTTGCTCATGGAGCCACAGACTGCTGGAGGCAGCTGGTAGATGATCAAAGGCTCAAAGGGTGTCAATTTTTTTCAAGTAACTGTTTTTGTCCCTTAGTTACCCATTTCACGCGGCACATTAATGTTCCTCGGGAGCTGACGAAATAGGGTGTGATGAGAGCAGTCCTGCAGTTACGGAGTCTGTGTTCTACGGGGCTTCTTCTCCATGCGGTGGTAAAAGCGTCTATGCAGTGCGGTTTCAGCTCACAATCGTCACTTTATGGTTACTGTCTGTAATATTTCTTCCTCTCCGGTCATCTCATGAGGAGTGACTGTTAACTGCTCATGACTCACTGTCTTAGAACTTCCTACAGGGTTCCCAGGATTGGGGAGCAAACTTTTCTTTTTCTTTGTCCAGCAGAGCGGGCAGTTTTACAGCACATAAATATTGCTAGTCACTTTCTGCTGCTATTGACAACATATGAACATTTCCCCGGCAGCAGCCAGAAGTCAATAGTTTTCAAAGGGATTTGCAAAATACATGATTCCTTTGTTTATTTATATTTCTGGTTGAGAGTGCAGATGGGAAACTCTCGGATTCTGGAGCCAACTACATTTGCTAATGAAATGTGCTGGTCCAACTGCCAGGAAGAGAAGAGTCAGCCATCCAGTTTGGAGTGTTGCAGCTGGCCCTTGATAGCTTTGAGTCAGTGAGGGGGAAGTTGGAGACATTTGGTCAGACTGGAACAGGCTGGGGCATCTTTCCCTGCAGCGAGGATCCTGGCATGCTTGGCCTTGGTTCTCCTTTACAGGGGCAGAGTGAATGCTGAGCACGGGGAGCTGTTGTATTCATATGGTGGTGCTGGTAGCAGAGCTGCTTTCTGGCTGCCTTAGGTGCCCAAGGAGCCACTCTCTGCCATCTGGCTCCAATGAAGGTTAAAGAATGAGTTTACTGAGAACCTCATCCTATAGCTGAAGTAAGGTCTCCAAGGGCCACCGACCATTTGTGATACTTGAATGGAAGCAAAGTCAGAAACCATAGAACTACTCTTCAACTGGTAATTTGAATACTAATTAGGAAGTAAACAAAATGGTAATACTAATTAGAAAACAATGAAACATTTAAGAAGTTAATCGTTTGAGATTTAAAAGACGTATTGGGTTTTTGGGAATGTATATGTATATATAAATGCATGTTATAGACACATGTATTATTTGAACTTAAAAATGTACACATCTTTTTGTTCGACAATATTTTGATATCAATCCAGTCTCTTTGTTTTTGTGGTGATGCCATCAAATCCAGGACCTTGCACATGCCAGAGAAGTGACATACCCCTGAGTTACATCTGAGCCACCAAGGCCTTTTAAAAATAGTTTGTTGGCTGATTATAATCTTATATTATCTTTCTTCCAGAAGGAACCACTGTAATGAACTATTCCTTACTTTCAAAAGGAGTGAGAAGTCAAAAATGCTCGCAGAGCATTTTGAAGGCAGAATCTTCATGGAGTTTAACATAATTTGATAACTATTTTAAAAATGTGACTCAACCCTATTGGGTTGTTTTAAAACAACCACTTGGATTTTTAAAATAGGAACAATAATTCTCTTTTTGCATTCTTCACTGATTTCAATAATAGTTCCTTAATTTAGGTAATTACCATCTTAGCTTGCATAAATAGGCTTGGGGACAAACTCAATGAACTTTTGGTCCCCTAACAGCACCTGGGGTAGGGGTGGGGGAAGGGGGCAGGCGTACTAGAGTTCTGCATCCAGAAGTGGATTCTTTCTCAGCATGTCCGGTGGGAGAGATGGAAAACAGTGGTAAATTCAGGGAACTGGACTACCCAAATGCCAGCTCCAAAAGCCCGTGTTGTATATAAGTGGCTGACACTGGTTTCTATTACCTGTCTCTTGGCTATGAACCCACAACTTAGAAAGTGTTGAGCCAAAGAGGAGCTGTAGGAATCTGTGTGCTGTGATATCTGATTCTTCTGTGACTCCTGTACCTACAGGAGCCTGTCTCAGGCAGCCCTGGGAATGATTCTAATTATAATTTACTCTGTGCTTAGGCCCTGAGTACACAGCTGTTGTTCTTTCTCTGACCAGCATAGTGTGGCCAGTTATAAGAGCACTAGGGTGTGGCTGAGCCAGGGCCAATATTTTCAGACTTTATTTATCCTCCCATATCTTATTGGGAGGGTAGAGTACATAGAGTATACCGTTGCCTTTCTATAAGTGAAAAAGAAAAAAAGAGACATGACAGTCACATTAAAAAAGAGATTGTAGTTGCAGAACAAAGCTGGTCTACATCTGGATTTGGTAAAACTCAGCCTGTGTGCCCTACTTGACAACTAAGCTAGCTGAAGTACTACAGGGTCATGACTTGCCTGGGTCAGTTCGTCAGTCAATAGCTAGTTGCTATATGATCCCCAACCCTTGTCACTTTTAGCTCTATATTTTAACCATGAAGCCATGTGGCCCACTACAGAACAGGCCACAAAGCATCCCAGATGTGCATTGGGAGAAGTTCTCCCATGACAAAGCTCACACCAAGCCCCTTAGGACTTGGCGTTTATTAAATGTTCTCGTACAGTGTAAGCGCATTAACCTGAGTGTTATGAGGATTTCCCCACATGACAATGTTATAAGAGTTTCATATGAGGTCACTTCCTAGTCAGGCAGGGATTTAAAAGCCGCCACAACAGGCAGCGAAGCGGGCAACATGTGGCTTTGCTTCCAGTCTGTCGTTTTAAGTACTGGAGAATTTATACGGACACAGTTTCGGATACAGCTGATGTAGCTCTTTTGTTTGTTCATCTGGGTTCGTTTCACCTTGAAAACATCTCTGGATACCCGGCGTGCTCTTTACCCTTGAATGGTGTATTAACTCCCACTCTTTCTGACTTCTAGTTATGAGGATTTCAAAACAATTGCATATAGCAGTCAGGCTTAGCAGCCAGGCTTTTCACTTTTTAATGGTGCATCCCAGAGAAGGCCAGCTTTTTCTATTTTTTTCTGTGATCTTTATCCTATCAATGATTACTAGCCCTGATAGAAACCATTCCTGCTTAAAAAATAAACAGCATCCTAAGTCACTTCTTCCTGCTTAAAGAAAGTGCTCAAGTCACTAAGGTAACCCCTATAGAGTCATGTTGGTTGATGGCACATATTTTTCCTCAAACTATTACTCAAGCCAGTGTTTTATACTTATTGAGATTAGTTTATGACATTAATTTTGCATTCCAATGATGTGACTTAATCCAAGGCATTTCTTTAGACATATCATAGAACTTCATGGATATTCTATTGTTAGAACAAATGAACCCAACACCTAATTTGTTAATCTTTTTCCAATGAAGTTTATGAGCTTATGAGTCCTTTTCCCCCCCAAAAGTTTATAAACTATGAGAGATTTTTTTTTTCTGGGAGCAGCTTCACTCCCCAAACCCTCTAACCCTGTAAATGATTCTATGAAACATATTGTATTGAGTTTATTTATCAAAGGACTACAGCCTAAACCAAATTTCCTGGCACGTTTTGTTTTCCATATGTGTTTGCTAAACCTGTGTAATTTGGTAGTTTGCCCCTGTGAACCCACAGTTAGTGCCATGTAAGCAGTAAGCAGCTGCTGAAGCCCTGGCTGGTCTGCAGAGGCAAGCAAGGCCATGAGGAATGCAGGAAGCCAGGCGACAGGCTGGAGTGGGCCACATGAACCAGAGACCTCAGTACTGGCAGCTCCAACAGGGGCTCTCGCCTATTCCCAAAGTGGTTCTGAGCAATTCAGGATGTCAAAGACAATGTCCTTTCCAAACAGGATTTCTCATGGTGGTGTTTAGGAAAATCTCCAGGGCTTCCTGTTACTACTCCAGTTTGGGGCTTTGGGAACCATTTCAGCTTCTGTGTCTGTCCTGTTCTGGAAAGCTATAGCACATGCGGACATGACAGAAGTCAAGGGAGTTTTATAGAAGTAGTTTGAGCTCGACCAACTTTAAGACATCACAGTCAATGGTCCTTCATCCTTTCCTTAAAATCCTTGTCAATGGATTGATTGCATGTGAGGCATAGGGTAGAGAGGAAACAAGACATCAACTATCTTTTAAAAAATGATTTATTTTTAGGTGTTTGTGTGTGTGTGTGTGTGTGTGTGTGTGTGTGTGTGTGTGTGTGTGTTAAATGTATGTGGGTATCCATGGAGTCCAGGAGAAGACATTGGATTCTCTGGAACTGGAATTATAGGGAGTTGTGAGGTGCCACTTGTAATGGAACTAAGGTCCTCTTCAAGAACAGGAAGTACTTTTAACCACTGACCATCTCTCAAGACCCTCCAGTGTCTTTTTACACACTGTGTAATATAAACCTTTAAATGGTGAATGCAAATTTAACAGAAATTCATCTGTTAGCAATATTTAATTAAATAGCACATCAAAATGTACAATATAAGGTTTCTATCTCAATCAACCTTACATTTTTGATAGTAATAACTTAGGTAAGAAAAGAACCAGATATGGTGGTGTACGGCTGTAGTTTTGTGTTTGGGAGACTGGAGCAGGAGAACTGTGAGGTTGAGGCTTAGACTATATAGCAATATAGTAAGACACAGCCTTAAAAAAAGCCCTCTACATGTAAGTGACAGTTGGGTAGCTTCGTCTGTTTGTGAGACTCCTAACAATGGGAGCAGGGGCTGTCCCTAATGCTTTGTCTCGCTCTTGGGAACCTATTCCTCACACTGGGTTGCCTTGCCCAGCCTATAAAAAAGGGGAGGTGCTTAGTCTTATGGCAACTTGATATGCCATGCTTTGCTGATACCCATGGGAGGCCTGCCCCTTTCTGAACAGAAACAGAGGAGGAGTGGGTTGGAGGGGGGGCAGTGGGGAGTGGGAATGGGAGGAGAGGAGGGAGGGGAAACTGTGGTTGGGAGGTAAAATAAATATAAAACAAAATAAAAAAATAATTTACAAAACAAACAAACAAAAAACTAGTAAGAAATAGTAAAGGACACTTCCAAGGGTTGGTCCAACTTAATCCTCAAAATGTGTTTATTGAATTAAAGGGTGGCCACGGAATTAATAATTTGTTTGGAAAGCCTTAAAAAGGGAATGCCACACAAGACTTTCTTTATTATGTAAATATTTTTTCATTGTGAAGAATGAGAGAGTTTTGGAAAACATATAGAGAACAATCAACATATTGTTGCTTTTTCCCCAGACAGTCCACAACTATTAGTGATGCTACTTACAGTATTTTTTGAGTGTCTAATGGTGAAAAAGCAATATGCCTTCCATAGAACTGGTGTTTTGAATTTCAGTGTCTTCCCAGGCTAGGGATATTTAGTATAATAGGCTCTCACAATGCAACAACCAAAAATCACCCCTTCTATTCAGCCTAAGATCACGAGGATCAACAGCTCACACTACAGGGCACTGTGCTGCCAAGGTGTGAGGTTTGGTAAGTTAGGTTTATCATATATACTTTGTTTTCATGGTATTTTCAGTTTTCAATGTATTTGAGGAGTAATTTCATCACCATAGGTCAAGGACCAGCTTTCCTGGTACATGTGTGTGTGTGTGTGTGTGTGTGTGTAAAAAGGAAAAGGTAGAAGGAATATCTATATTGATTTCTCTATCAATATGTATCTATGTAATATAAAACAAAGTTGGGATCATCCAACATAATGGATTTTAAACCTCTGTTAGCAATTGAATAGATACATCATGAGAATTTCCCTCTGTGAATGAGGTTTTTACAGACACGATTTTTAATGGTTTGCATAGTACCAGAGTATACGGGTAATCATGATCTAATGTTTTAATTTTAAACCTTAAGGTTCTTTTTGAAATCCTAACAAGTACAAATAGCTTCCAATCAAGTATTTCTATATGCACATTCCTTGCATATGCTTTCGCTTAGCACTGGGATAAGGTCAGGGGGAATGAACTCTGAAGTTACCGAGCCCAAAGAGATTATTTTTGAAGGGTCCTAATTTCCCACCACAATTTTTAAATTAGTAGTGGATGAGAATAATTGCATCCTACATCTTTTTAAAATTGGTTATCAAAGTTTAAAATGACTGCTTTGGGGGAAAAAAAAACCTTTAGGGCAGAAACTGTATTCAGACCATGGAAATGCTAATATCGGTATTCTTAGAGAATTTATATAGTCTGAAATTTCTCACTTGAATCTTGAAATGTCCAGTTAGGTTTACCAAGTGTTAACCCACCTTATTGGTCACACAAACTTGTCACTGAGATATCAAGACTATCTTTGAAAGTCAAAGATGATGTAGGTTTATGCAACAAATTAAAAACTCCCTGCTGCAACAATTCTTGGGGAGGGTGGTTTAGCTTCTGTGTGAAGCCTTCCAGAGACTAGGCACTACAGCCCTGCCAGGCCACCTTAGAGCTCACTTCTGTAGGTGAGGTTTTGATAGCTAGTCTACCTTCCTGTCCTAGATGGCCAGCTGGACAGACTTCTTAGCAGCACATGGACCACGAAGTTGACCTGTATTTCCTGTAATTTGTATGTGGCACACACTATCTTTGTTCTGTGTTTTAAAATTTGCAGTGAACTAGGAGTAATCCTAAAAGAATTCAACAAAATATCGGCTCTAGCCATAAGTCAGTATCAAGCTACCTAATTATGGTTTCATACATACTATGCTAGACTAATTATGTTGTGACTGCTTAAAAGGAGGAACTTCTTTTTTTTTTTTTTTTTTGATTTTCAAGACAGGGTTTCTCTGTGCCTTTTCCTGGAACTTACTTGGTAGCCCAGACTGGCCTCGAACTCACAGAGATCCGCCTGGCTCTGCCTTCCGAGGGCTGGGATTAAAGGCGTGCGCCACCAACACCCGGCGGAGGAACTTCTTATTAAGGGGATGTCGTCTTTTACTGTGACATTCCCTGTAACACAAACTTGCAACATTAACACTGGGGATTGCATGCAGAGCTTCCTAGTACGTGTAAAACTTCAAGGCCTGCCCCGAGTGATGCACTTTCTTCAGTCAAGCTTGCCTTCTTAAAGGTTCCATAACCTCCCCAAACAGTGTCACCAGCTGGGGACCAAGCGTTCTAACACAGTAACCTGTGGGGGCTGGGTTTCATCTTCAAATCTCAGGTTTTAGTCAGGTCCTCTAGAGGAAGGAAACCAAGGGGATGAATATCTATCTATCTATCTATCTATCTATCTATCTATCTATCCATCTATCTATTCACACACACACACACATATGTATTTTTTTTTTATTTATTAAGAGAACTTTAAAATACTGGTAGCCAAATCACACCCCAGACACTGAGAACATGGCACTCCATCCTTGAGGCTGGGCACCTCAACAGCAGAGTATTCCTAGAAGGGCGGTCTGTCACTGGGGGGGCGGTTAGGCACAACCCATAGTTACTCATTCTACAAGCTAGGGTGCCTCAGTTGTCCCAGTCTGGCAGGAAGCCTGGAAAGGTCCTTGAGAGCAGATAGTCCCTATTCCAGGCTGAAAGCTTGGAGATGTTGATTCTGATAGCAGCGAAGGAGCCGGCAGCCTTTGCCACTGGGCAAATTGACTCAGGCAATGAGGAGGATGGCCAACTGAGCAAAAGGGGAGAATAAAGTTCTTTTTGAGGAGTAGGTTCCCCAAAGCCAGTAAAAGTGTCAGAGACAGCCCCTGTTCCCACTGTTAGGAGTCCCAAAAGACGAACAAATTACATAACTGTTACATATAGGCAGAGTGCCTAGGTCAGTCTCATGCAGGCTCCCTACTCATACTGGGTCACCTTGCCCAGCCTTAGTACATGGGGAGGTGCTTGTTTTGTTGATACTCCTAGGAGACCTGCCTTTTCCTAAACAGAGGAGTGGATTAGGGGGTGGGAACAGAGGGAGGTAGGGGAGGTGAGAGCAGAGGAGGGAGGGGAAACTGCAGCTGGGATGTAAAATAAATAAATAAATAAATAAACACATTTATTTGAAAAATTCTGTGCAGAATGCCTTTTTGGGGGGGGGGGGGAAGGGGGACTGGATTTCTACCTGAAGGTGCTGCCCACATTTGGGGTGGGCCTTGCCATGTCAATCAAGACAATAAGGAGAATTCTTCAGGTGAGGCTGCCTACTCAGGTGATTCTAATTTGTGGCAAGTTGACATTAAACCAACCATAATAATATCATAGTAGTAATAAAATGTGTTCATAAAGTTTGGGTTTATTGCTTAAAAATTATCTCTCAAAATTCTCAAGTAATCCTGGGTGGGTATAAAGTTTAAGTCATATTCTCTCTTCTTTTCTCCACGTATTCCTTCTCTCCTCCTCCATCCCCTTCTGATATTTTTCTGTTTCAGAGAGAAGGCCTTACCATGCAGCTCAGGCTAGACTTCAGTTCTTGATCTTCCTGCTTCAGTCTCTCCAATGCTGGCATGACGGCATACATCATCATGCTTGGCTTTGTGTTGTTAGGCACAGGTACTGTCTGTCTGTCTGTCTCTTTATTTATTTCTTGTACTGGGGCTTGAACCAAGGCCATGCATAAACTAGACAAGCATTCCACCATTGATCTACACTTCAACTTTGTATTTTCTCAACTCAAAGGATAAAGAGGTTAAATATCTTGGCAACAATTACTCAGTTAATCAACTGCAACTGCTATCTATACCTCTGATTCTAAATTTTATGCTCTTTTAGCTCATAATTTAATACAGTATATTTCAGGGTCCCTTGTTTCTAAATGAGTGCTTATTGATTTTATATGATTTTAAAAAACTGTGTGTGTGTGCACATTCGTGTACATGTGTATGATGTAAGTGTGTGGGTGCATGTTATGGTGGTCAAAAAACAGATCTGTTGAATCCTTTCTCTTTCCAGCTTTCCATGGGTCTGTGGATTGAGCTCAGGGTGCTAGGCTTGTGTAAGCACCTGTAGCTGGAGAGTTTTCTCTCCGGGTCCCACCAAGCCCCGGCAGTCCGACAGCCCACTTATAAAATAAACACACAGACGCTTATATTATTTAAACTGTTTGGCCTAATGGCTCAAGCTTCTTGTTAACTGTTCTTATATCTTAAATTAACCCATTTCTATTAATCTATACTTTGCCACGTGGCTTGTGGCTTACTGGCATCTTACATCTTTCTTGTCATGGCAGCGGCTGGCAGTGTTTCTCTGCCTCAGCCTTCCACTTTCCCGAATTCTCTTCTCTGCTTGTCCTGCCTGTACTTCCTGCCTGGCTACTGGCCAATCAGTGTTTTATTTATTAACCAATCAGAGCAACACATTTGACATACAGAACATCCCACAGCAAGCACCTTTATTCATGAACCATCTCAAAAGCATTCAAGAGTATTATGAGTTTCTTCTTGTCCAACGGCTGAGTTAAAACAGCCTGTAGACTTGACTCAGAGTAGTTTTTAAAGAAAAGGCATCGGCACTGTGCTGTGGAATAATCTGTGTGTACACTATAAGGATTTGTTGCTGTGATTGGTTTCATAAAGAAGATGACTGGTCAATAGCTGGACAGGATAAGATTAGGTGGCAGAACCAGACTAAGGACACTGGGAAGAAGAAGGGTGGAGTCAGAGGAGTCACAATGAAGACACAGAACAAGACATGCTGGAGGACAGGTAAAGCCATGAGCCATGTGATAATACATAGATTAATAGAAATGGGTTAAGTTGTAAGAGCTAGTTGTTAATAAGCCTGAGCTATCACCTGAGCATTTATATTTAATAAGCTTCCATGTGGTTATTTGGTAGCGACAGTTGAGACACAGAAAAACTCTGCCTACAGCACTGTGCATATGTCCTCATGGCCCAAATTTCTTGTCATGTTTGTAAAACAATTTCACCAGCAGAAGAGAATAAATGTCAAAAATCTTTCTTATTGAATTTGATCAGCTGATCATACTTATCAGGAATCCCAAACTCCAGAAGCTGGTGGCTGGCAAATGGTGAGTGCATGGTGATACTGGGTCCCTTCTCTGTTGATAAAGAAGGAATAGATCAAGTTGGAGAAATCAAAGATGATTTCACAAAGATTGTGTCTGATTTGTATTTATTTGTAACCTCCTGCTGCGTAACTATAAATGTTGATATCTCCAGGGTGGAGGAAATAATATAGAATGTTGAATCCTGGTATAACCTCTGGCCCTGTTAACTAGAACTCCAGAGTGAAGATAAAGGTCACAATGGACATGCCAAGACTTTCATTAGCCCACAAATCGGAAATTTATTTGACCCTTACTCCTCATGCTGGCACCCAAGGGTGCTATGAAACTGAGTTCTAATCAAAACAGAATAATAAAACATAAAAAGGGAGAAGTGTATAGGTTAGCTTCCAAAACACAAAGTATTTTGTTATTTTAAGTACAGAATTCTCCAACAGACAACTTTCTTTTGTACTTGAATGTGATCTATAAGATATATATATATTTTCCTCACAGAGCTTCAAGCAGTACTAGAGTGAGACACTTAACTGCCACATAAATAGGACGGAAATGATTCTTTGATAATTTTCCAGAGTAGAATCAGTGTAGGTTGGGACTAGTATTAACTTTCTCAAATACCTACATACACTCCTTTCTATGTGGATGAACTAATTAAATTCAATTTGTTTATTCATGTAGTGAGCAAATACTGAGTGCCAACCATGTATCAACAACATTATTATGTCTTATGCCTTCTGCTGTTGGGAAGTGAAAGTAACTGTGAACTGAAAATTAATTGCCTCTTAGGATTGCATTAGAATATTTGAACAATGCTATTGCTATGTTCTTACCCCCCCCCCCATTTTCAGTTAAGCTTCAGTTTTGGAGACATTTTTACATTTATTTATTTAGTATATACATGTATGTGCATGTGTGTTCTCCAAGGTACACGAATGGAGGTCAGAGAACAACTTTTGGATATCGGTTCTCTCTTTCCCCTTTTAGGTTCCATCTGATTCAGTAACTTCCCTTACTCACTGAACCACCTTGCTGGCCCCAGTTTGGAAATTTAATCAAAGTTGATAGTTATAATGAACTTAGATTCAGATCTATGTTTCTCAATTATTGTCCATATTACCATTAGCTTCTGAAACCAGGAGCTTTTATCCATTCTAGTGACGATGCCAGTTGATACTGCTTATGGAACTGATGTTCTAAAGACCATTCACAACACTATAATTCTAAGATATACAGCTTTTATAAAGTAAGGCATGTTAAATGTAGAGAATTCTTACACCTACAATAATGTATGTTCACTTATGCAGATGTCTCTCATGCCTTGAAATTTTTGCATAAACCTTTGCCATGCTCAAAGTCTAAGGTTCCACTAGAGTTGTTTTTAGGCTGGGTCATGATGCACAGTGCCATGATGACACATGGCTTCCACACTCTTGTTCTGGACCCCCTTAGCTCCATGACAGGAAGTAGCTCTACGGTAGGGACACATTGAAAAATACTTTGTGCAAATTTGTTCTTCTACTTGGTCATCAACATCTGAGAGGTAAACAGCCCAATATTTTTGATAGGCAGAATTTTGTAGCCAGAATGGTATTCCTTTATAGAGTTACAATAGCCTCTCTTATTTCTGGAAATTCTGTCATCTATTCCAAGATAGGTATGTTTGAACATATGTGTCATATGTATGTGTATATATGCAATAGAAAATTGTAAGAAATACTACAACAGTACTTTGTAGATGCCAAGTTTGTTTGTTTCGTTCTTTTTCTTTGTGGTCCTGAGGATTACATCTATGACCTTGTGAATGCTAGGCAAGGCTCTACCACCGAACTATATCCACAACCACAGTTTCTTTTACTAATGATTGAAAAATTAATCTTATTTCAGAATGCTAAAATATGAGAAAAAATGTGATGCTAGGACCAAAGAATGGGCAATTTAAACAAAGGTAGCCACCTTGCTTCCTAGTGTGATGACCAGTTAGGCACAGGAGTGGCGAGGTCAGGTTTATTCCTGCATGATGTCTTCTGTTAACCTTTGACCTCTCTGAGGAAGAGCATATTAGTGTGATTGACTAATTTGATATATCCCATTTCAAGTGCAACACACCATGAACTAAGAACGGCTACACTGCTTTTTATGAGTTTACAAAAGTCGAGAAGCAACTATAGTTATCTTTCTCGCTGGGAGAAATGTTTACAAGTTAAAAAGGATCACTTTCCAATGTTAAAAATAAAACCCAGTATATGCTAAGCAAAAAATGCACTTAATATTTTTCTAGAGCCAGTGCAATAGTTCAAATACACTAAAGAAAAGAAGGAAGAGCAAAGGCGCTCATTTTTGGCAGTCCAAGCAGCACACGTAGTACCAGCGTAGCGGGTTCTCTAGCTGTGACTGGTAGCCAGTGCCTGCAAAGGATTTATATAGAGATGCAGTTCTGAGGACCTCTATTCTAAGTGCTGGAGGCAGAACCCAGGGCCTTGCACATGTCTGGCCATCGCTCTACCACTGAGTCGCACCTCCAGCCCTATCATTTATTTGAAACTGATTTTTTTTTTCCTATTTTGGGTTTTGCCCCAGGACATCCCCCACCCCCACCCCATTCAGTTGGCTTTGGGCCTCCTCTTTGATATGCTAGGATGTTGATCCCCTTGGGCCCTCAGAGGGACTTTAAAAAATATTCTGCTTTCTTTAATGTGATACATTTTGTCTAACACAAAGGAGAGCTACCAGTCTGCACGGTAGATAAGAGGTGAACAGAAAATGATACTGGGTAAAATGAAACCTCAGAAAAAAAAATACAGATGCTGTTCTGAGCTTTCCGTATTTTAACTTTTTAAGTCACCAGTGCTCTTATTCCTATTTTGTAGACAAGGAAACGGAAGCGCAGAGATTAAGTAACTTGTTGGGACTGCACACCTGTTGCGGGTCCTGGAGGGGAATGAATAGTTTGAGTCTGTGGCCTGGAGGAGCGTCCTTGCTGCTATGCTGGGAAAGTGGGCAGGTACAAGTAGGACAGAAAACTGGTATCTCAAAATACCACCCACTGCATGAGTTCAGGACCAGGCAGGTGATAGATGTAAAAGAAGTGTTTTTTTAAAAATAAGTAAATAAATGAAAACCTTTCTCATATGACTTAATTAACTTAATTAACTTTCTGCTACCTGAGTTTTATGTTATTATAATTCAGATTTGCTTTTTGTTTTTAAATTTTTTTTTAAAAATTAAGATGATCTTTAGGTGGTATGGAATAATTCCTTGAACTAGAAGTCCCAGAACATGGCTGGCTTCACTTTTTAAAGCATTGTATCCAATCTGTGCTGTGTCACAGAGCTCTTCGTCATTGACAGAATTTATCAGTTTGAATTTTCATTTGTAACAGCCCTTTCTCCCTTGACGGATTGTGCACGCAATGACCCTGGATATTACCATTGAGTTTTGCTCAGTGACGGCAGGCACTCCAAAAGTCTACTTTGCTCTGCGCGCAGCCTCCATATATCCTGCCTGAAACAAGTGTTCTGGGATCTGTCTTTACCCTCCTGAGCTTATGGTATCAGAAAGTCTGCTCTTTGAGAGAAGTCAAAAAACATACTGTTCCATGTCTGTGATGAGAGGCAGATCTCCCATTAAAAGAAAAGCTGAGTAGGTTGGCACATAAAAGGGAATTCCAGCTGGCTAATTTAGGGCGCTGAAAAAAGATCTAGCCATAAGAATGCTTTCTGGCCGCGGGCCCACAGCATTTTCAACTGATTGTGAAATGGAGAGATTTTCATCACGTTGGGGACTTTGCTTTTTAGTATCGCGTTGTTCTGATAGGGGCAAACAAGTGAGATTACACAGGTCGGCCCCATTATCATAGTTGTGCTCATGCACATGATCAGAACAAGACAGCCTCCTGCTCGACGATACACGGCAAGTCAAAATCGAGCGAGGATTCATAAATATTTCTCCTCTCGAGGTTTTGTTTTGTTCTACCTTGCCGCCTAATTTTCTTTCCTTTTGTGTTATTCTGGAAATGCTGAAAGTGCTTTAGGTG
The DNA here is from genome assembly GCA_902168425.1 of Peromyscus attwateri. Taxonomy (NCBI): domain Eukaryota; kingdom Metazoa; phylum Chordata; class Mammalia; order Rodentia; family Cricetidae; genus Peromyscus; species Peromyscus attwateri. Next base: position 10,681 of record CABHPP010125447.1, on the reverse strand, counting down.
GAAGAAAACTGTAGAAAGTTGTTTATGTCTTGTGTTAATTGTTTCCCCCACTGGCTTAACACAATGTATACGAATTCTTTGTGGATCCGGGCAACCTGCCATTGCCGGTGTCCTCTACGCCATGAATCACGGACTGAGAACACTTCAATCTTGTCTGTCTACCAGTTCCATGTAAGAACCATCTTCTTGACAGAAAAAAACCTTTCACGACTTCAGGCTGAAAGTGATGCATGTCACATTTGTTCCCACTTTGTTGGGAGAAGCCATTATATAGCTTTGCCTAACTGATAGGACCAGAAAGTAACCTTCCCCTTGACTTAGAAAAAGGTGGATATTGGTGGGTACTAATAATAGCATGGTCAGGCTTACCTCACATCGGTATAATCTAAGTGGCACAGAGTCCTAATGAACATATAAAGCCCCCAAGTTTGCAGCCTACATAAACCCCCAAAATGAAGCACTTCCTCTTGCAAAGTCCATTTCTTGTTTCTGTGAAGCCGTTAAGGTTCTCTCAAAGAGTTGCCCCCCCCCCCAGAATGTCTTATTTTTCTCTTGTTGTTTCAGTGTAAGCTTAAGTCTGTAGGCAGAATCTGGATTCCTAGCCTTTTGAACAGATGCCTTCTTCAGTACTCCAGATTTGAATTGGTTTGGTTCTGAACACGCTCTGCAGTAATGGTCAAAGGCATTTGGAACTGTAGGATGCATCTGGCCTCATTCTGTTAGTTGCTATTCTCTTGGTTCTCTGGACTCATCACAGTCCTTATCCTTTTTCTCTCAGATCACTCAGAGGCTGGCTATCTAGTGTCTAAAAGGAAATGTCAGCTTGAGGGATGTCTGGGTAGATATTGGTACCTTAGGGCTCCAGTATTCATTTATTTTATTCTAACGCTCTTCTAGGTTTTGGGTAATTCCATTTTTGTCTGGTACCATATTCCTTATCCCTGGATACCTTTCTTGAATATTTCTTGAAGCTGGTAATGAATTCTTTCAGTTGTTATTTGTCTGAGAAAGTCTTTATTTCTACTTTATTGTTTTGAAATATATACCTACAACATATATAATATTGTAGGAAGCAGAACACTGGGTTGATATTTTTTTCCTTCAGCAATTTTATATTTGCCTCTGTTTTCTGTATTGTGTGATTTCTAATGAGAAATCTACTATAAACTTTCTTTGCCCCCTTTTATAATTAATGAAAGATAAACAGTCTGTAATTCTATCATGTTGACAAGCCAAAAATTTAGTCTGTCACAGTTTCACAGGAACTGGCAACAGACAAAAGACTCTAGAGTCAGAAAAAAAAAATAACTCTTTCTCATGGCCTGGCAAAGTAAGAAAGCCTGACACATTGGCTTCAGTCCCTCCTCCCTCCAGCTCTTAGAGGGCTGATGTCAATGGGCCTACATGGATCGTGTTGTAGGAAGCTGACCTTAAAGAATTTAGATTTTTATAACGAACAACATGTGTCAGCCCTTGCTGTCAAGACACTGTATTTTACAAGGCTCTAAGCAAATCCACTGTTTGCTCCGAAGAGAATAACTATTTCTACCATTCGGTGTCATCTCACCACAAACATTTCTGAAAAGATATTGTAAGACAAGAGCAACTAGTGCTTGACTTCGTGGACAAGTCTCTTAACAGAAACAGGTTCTTTTTTTCCCCTCTTTTTCTTCTATTCATATTTTTTCTTTTTTGATTGGGCTGCCTTCAGGATATCCCAACTTAAAGGAAAAAAATCATCTTTTAGGTTAGCGTACAAAATACTGTGCTTCATTGTGGTATTGTTGTCTGCATATTTCGTTACACTCTGTTCCCATCCCCACCACCCTTCCTCTTCCTCTTCAGCCTCCAGCTGGTTCTCTCTTTTTTGGTTGGGGCCCATTCACTCTGCTTTTCTATTACATGGATTTTGTTTTGATAGTTCAAATGTGCAATGCATAGACGTGTATGTCTGTTTGAGTGTTTTCTGCTCTACTTAGATTTGAGTCTAGGTGTTTATTAGTGATTTTGTGACATTCTTGGCCATTATTTCTTCAGCTATTTCTTTTGTCTTGTTCTTATGATATTCCAATTACACATATACCGGATCATATAATTTTATCTCACAGTTACTGGGTGGTATTTTTCCTTTTGTGTTTTATCCTACTGAATTTCTGTTGACTCCATTGAGGTGATTGATTCCTTCCTGGGTTGTATTGAGTTTGATGAAGTCAGTTTCTAATGGTTTGGGCGTCCTGTGTTGAATGCTTGGTCCCTTTGATAGCAGTGTTCAGAGATGGGGGGGCCAACAAGAGATGATTGGGTCATGAGGACTAAGATCTCATTAATCAGTTAATCTGCTGAAGGGTTGATAGCATAATGAACCATTCAGAGGTGAGGCCTAGCTGGGAAGTAGGTCACTGAGGGATATGCATTCAAAGCTGTATCTTTTCCTGGGATACTTCCTGTGTTTTTGCTTCCCAGAAGCCATAGTGAGTGGCTTTCTCTACCATACACTCCCATGCCTGATGCTCACTTCACTGAAGCCCAGAAACCAGGGAACCGAGTGACCACGGATTAAAATCTCTGAACTCACGGGGTGAACTCTCCTCCTTTAATTTATTTGCTCCAAGTATTTAACTCACAGTGATAAGAAGCTGATTGACATTTTAGAGTGTATTCTTGATATCTATTGTTGTGTTTTTCCACCTCTGGGATTTGAGCTTGGTTATTTCCTATGGCTTCTATCTCATGCTGAAATTACACATCTGATCTTGTACATGGTCTGTCGCTTCTATTAGGGACTTTAACATGTTATTATAGCTGTTTTAAATTCTCCAGCAGATACTTCTAATATCTGCAACAGAGATGAATCTTGTCACACAGGTTGTTTGATTCTTGGGAATATATATATTTTCCTCAGCTTTTCATGTACTTGTAATTTTTTGCTTGAGATTCAGACACTTTGTGGAGGTCAGTAAAGACTGAGATGGGAAGATTTTTAAGCTTTGGGAGTGAGTACCCTTTTTCTTTTAGGCCTTTATGGTGGGTATTTCTGTTCATCTAGTGAGGAACTGGATGGGGTTTCAAATTGGTAGTTGCTATGGTTACCCTCAGTGCTCACACTACTCAAATTTCTCTAGCAATACCTGTGTGCAAGTGTGTGAGGTTTTCCAGGATTTTTTTCCCCTAAAGTCTGCTCTACCCTCAGCTTTAGGCCTTTCTTCATGCCGTTTCTCAATGTCCTTTGTAACTCTTGGAGCAGCATTACATTGTGACTTGTTAATTAACATCGGGGCTTGTTGGACTGGTGGTAGGGTCTTTGAGGGAGGCTTGTTTTCTGGCGTTCTGACTAAAAACACGGTACTAGAATACATAAGGACAACTGTTTATTACGCTCTGAGCATCTCCTTCCCACCCATGGTCCCCTCTCTCCCATTTGTCAGCTCTTTCCCTTCCCATGAGCGCCTTTTGTTTCACTGGGCAGTTTGCTTCTGCTTTCGTCTCTCTTTCTCTTCTCTCTCTCTCTCTCTCTCTCTCTCTCTCTCTCTCTCTCTCTCTCTCTCTCACACACACACACACACACACACACACACGATTTTATGTACTTACATATAACGTAGGAATCATTTGTCATGACTCCTTGAGACAAAGCCTCTATGTATCCCAGGTTGGCTTTGAACTCTCGATTTTCCTGCCTCTGTCATTCAAGCTCTAGGATTCTAAGTGCGGGCCACAAGCCCAGCTCAAGCTCTGGTCTTGATCTGTGTCCCGGGTTCTCAGAAGTGTGGCCTTCATAAGTATCACCTGCTCTTTCCCTGTGCTGTAGTTTCGATCCCAGTGTTGTTTTTTTTTTTTTCCTTTTCCCTGTCTGTTTTTTTTTTTCCTTTTCCCTGTCTGTTTTTTTTTTTTTTTTTTTTTTTCTGTTCTCATCTTCATCAGTGCCCTAAGAGTGACACCTTTATTGCCTTTCTGGACTGCTAGTTCCATAAAGCGATTTGGCAGAGGCTTCTGGATGGACTCTCATGTTTCTCCTGCAGTGGCTGCTGCCGACTTCACTTAGATCTGAAACGCGAGAGAATCCCCTACCCTCTCTCCCGCATTTTCCTAATGAGCACGTGGTAGGATGTGTGGAAAGTGTCACTCCCCATCTTCATCTGTAAAGATCTTTATGTAGTCGCACCATCCACTGCTTGGCTTTTATTAATTGCCAATTCTTGTAGCTGAATTCTCATTGGTATCTAGATGCACCAGCCCCAGCCAAGCATGGATCTTTGTCTCATTTCTCTCTGTAAGTACCTTCTCTCTCCATATGTCTGATGATCTGATACCTTTGTGACTTCAGCCTTTCAGCAGGCCTTCTGGAACCAATGTTCTTGCATGCAGAGATGTGCTGGTGCCGTTATTTCCTGTAAATCAGGAAGAACAATCTCTTGGGATGGGGCAGGGAAATATTGGCCCACAGCAGTGGGACAGAACAGCCTGGGAAGGGACTAAGACTTTTGGAGGTTATGCTTCAAATGTTTTTGACATTTTAATGACTTGTTGGCCTCTCCCAGGGTTAGCCAGTTCCTAGGAATGGCAAAGGAAGTGCTTGCAAGCATGTCTTTTGTTTGCAAACCAAACAGTCCGTCAGTTTGAGACTGGGTCACCTTTCTGCACTGCAGTTTTTCTTTTCTTTTTCTTGTATCATTATTGTGTGTATGTGTGTGATACATGTGGGTGCCTGTGCCATGATAGGCATGTGGAGGTCAAAGAACAATTTTATTGAGTTGCTTCTTGCCTCTCACCTTCACATGAGTTCTGGGAATAGATTCCAGGCCATCAGGCTTTTGCAGTAATTGTCTTTACAAACTGAGCCATCTTGACAGCAGGGCCTTCAATTATAGTAGTGGATAGGAGGGGGCAGATCTTTTTTGGTCGGTCCTTTCTCCAAAGCTGGACTATACCTGATTTCAAATGAATATAGTCGGAAGTTTCTGATGTTCAGAGAAAGGGCTTCCAGGTGTTCTAGAAACATTCTCTGACTGTACATGTCTTTACTTACGCCATGGATTCCATTCCAGTTCTGTTGAAACCATGTCATTTGTCTCAGCTGCAGCGGAACGTCCTCGTCACTTGCATGTGTTCTGGGTTGAGGTATGGAGTAGCAGCTGGAGGTTATTTTCTTTCCCCCTGACTTGGCTGTAGAGCCCTGTGTTGGAATGTTGGGCATTTGTCACTCGAGTTCCTGAATAACTCAGAAGTGCTGCTGTCAGATGCGACTGAGAAATACATTGCTATTGTCTTTTAAGTTTTGAAATTGTGGGGGGGTTAATTTGTATCACAGAAAAATATAGTTGATAATGGCAAATATATTGAGGTAGTCTACGAAGGATCTGGAAAAGTAAGACTATAGTCTTACTTTAAAGGAAGGGATTTTTTTAGGGATAGTTGGAAGTATCTATTTCTAGCTAAATAAAAACCCAAATTATAAGTTATCGCTAGATAATACAAAGTTGTAAGTAGTCAGTAGTTAATCTATAAGGTATTCTACTCTACTAACCAAGACATTAGATTTTTGCTGGAAAATGTCTGGTTCTCTTGCTTCAGATTTTGTTTCCCTCTTGGTAGAGAGTCGGAGGCCATTGCTGTAAAGACCAGACTGAGATTTGTAGCTGGCTTTAAGTCCTCTGATTATGCCACTAGCAGAGGAGAAATTTGCCCATCCATCCTCAGGAACATGTTTATTAGGTCATTTTTTTTTTTCGTTAGTTTTTGCTTTTGTTTTTTTTAGACAGAGTTTTTCTGTGTATCTTTGGAGCCTATCCTGAAACTCACTCTGTAGACCAGGCTGGCCTCATACTCACAGAGATCCACCTGCCTCTGCCTCCCGAGTGCTGGGATTAAAGGCGTGCACCACCACCATGGCCTGGCAGGTTTTTTTTTTTTTTTTTTTAAACAGGGGTGGGAATTAATACTTGTTTGGTGAGCATGTTAACATGGCTCATTCATTCTGCTTCTTAGAGTCAGCCGTCCTGACAAACTTATTTCTGCTGCAAGTTTAAAGCTTGATGGATTTGAAAATAAGAAAAGGAAAAATAAAAAAGGACAGCTTTCTTTCCCAGTGAACGCCATCCAGAAGTCCACTTCTCATTATTCTTATACTATGGAGAAATGATTCAGAATATAAATGATTCCTTATTTTGCAAATTGGCTTGATGGTGAAATTTCATATTTTAATGATCATCTCTGGGAGTCCCCCAATGTAGTCAGTGACGATTTTACTAAAAGGACCTCTTTTTGGTGCAGGGGATGTTTTGGTTTCCATTTAAGAATTACAAACAAAAGAAAAGGAAATATAGAAGAACTTTTTCCTCCAAAGGTGATATTTTTTGGGTATACATATATTTGTATATATATATATATGTATATTTTGAGATAAGATTTCATGTGGACCAGGACCCCTTTGTCCTTCTGTCTCTGTCTCTCTGGTCCTGGGATTATAGGCATACCCTGCTTATGTGGGACTGGAGATCAAACCCAGTGCCTTGTCCATGCTATGCAGACATTCTACTAACTGCTAATATCTCCATTTCCCTACAATGAACTTTTGAATTGGTTTTGAGTATAGAGGGGCATTGTCAGTGTCTTCTAAAAAACCTTCTACATCAACACTTCTACATTTTCCTACTTCGAGGATGTAACAGAAGCTGGAAAACCAGTCTTTGTTGAATGTAGACAAATATCCCAATGTATATGCCACGTAAGTCCTCGGGAAGGCAGCCTGTATGTTTTTGAAATTCTTTAGCAAGAATGCCTTCTGCTTCACAGTGTAAGGAGACAATATGCCTAGTACATGTGAGCTCAGGTAGATAAAAGGGAACTCTAGGTTAGTGCTTTTTGTATTGTCCTCTGTGGTGATATTTCTTCTTGACATATGTTTGCTTAGCATTTGAATGCACTAGGTCTGCGTAGTGCTACACCGAGAAGTCATTACTTATAAAAAGAGCCATGTATTACATTAGTATTTTTTTTTCAGAAGGCACATGGACACAAGCTGCTACAAAAATGTTCTCAGAATTCTTAAGGCAACATATCTTCATCCATACTTATGCATATGTACATGTTTGACACCAAAGATATAATGATAATAATATTTGTTTTCCATTGCAAAAGGTTGGCATTGCTACTGTGGCATTGGTGAATAAATAAATCAACACTAGTGAATCCCAAAAATCATTCTCCAGGCAGGGATTCTGCTAAACTAATCACCCAAGAGAACAAACAAACACACCACCAAGAGTAATTAGGAAATAGAAATTGTGTGGGTGTGCGGGGTTGCTTGTAGGAAAGCAGCTAAGAAGAAACGATTCATGACAGGTGACCCATGATTAAGCTTGGGCGACGGATCAGAGCTCCATCCTACTCTAATGAGATCAAACAAGGTGCTATTTGTATTCATTTCTGGAAGACAACTAAGTTTCTAGTGAAATATCTTTGTAATATATTCTGGACAATGGGATCCTGAGGATGCTGGATGTCTGTAAGGACTAAATTGTAGTAATATTACATTATAGATCTTAGCAGGGCTTTAAATAGTAATATAAATTCAGAAGAGAATAAAATGAGGTAGGTAGCAACTCATAATATGAATGGGTTAGTAATATTTCAGAACACCCCCCCCCCCCAGCACACACAGATACAAAGCAGGAAAATGTAGAGCAGAAGGTGCCAGGAGATAGACTATTGCTGTGGTTAAACAGCAGCCCTTCACAAAGTCTGCCAAAGGCAGGTCTCTTTTTTAGACTCTGTGGTTTAATTTATTTAGCTAGTTTTACATTAATGTGCTTGGCTGCAGCTTCTGGTAATATATTCATATCCTCAATGCAAAACATGAATCCTGCAGAATTTTAAGAATACATAGAACACTGTGGGTTTATTTTCACTGAGATAACAAGTGATCCCTCTCATGATGAAGAGAGAAGGCGATGTCTCTGATTAGCATCCTTTTTTGGGGGATTTGAGGAATGATAACCTACCAGCCCTATGTAAGCAGATCTCTAGGAAGATTACAGCTGTTAATAGTCCACATGCCTTATTATGTCGTTCAGAGCCTTCTGGGCCGGGGTTCTGGTCTCGGCTCTTAGGTGAATCCACTGGACATGGTTTGTTTCTGAAGGAAGGGAACAGATCAAGCCCTTTCAGCTTCTGTAATGGTGATGGGCACACATAGAAGACTTTTACTCAGTTTTCTCTATCTTCTGAACACTTTGAAAAGTCTGTGGACAACTGCTCCAAGTATAGGCCTTGAGAGATCTTGAAAGGAATCCAGTTCCTCTTTGTAGCTAGATTTCAGTCCTCTACTACATGAAGAACATGTGATGTTTCAAGGTAATTGAGGAAAGAGTGATGAACATTTGTGGAGAATGTATTATAAAGCAGACTGATGTAGATCTCAGAATAACTGAGGAATTGGGGCCCGGAGTTGCACAGGGGTGTGCAGATGGTTCTGTCTGTTTCTGGAGTTGCACAGGGGTGTGCAGATGGTGATGTCTGTTTCTGGAGTTGCACAGGGGTGTGCAGATGGTAATGTCTGTTTCTGGAGTTGCACAGGGGTGTGCAGATGGTGATGTCTGTTTCTGGAGTTGGAATTCTTTATTGTAAAACACTAATCGAGAAAACATTAATCTAAATATTTTTACTACCAAGAATCTGCAAATATACACAATATATTTGAATGCCTGGGAAGCGGTTCCAGTTGGTCTAATATGATTCCCATTTTACAGATATCCATTATGAAGAGGAGTGGAAGGTTCTGATTTGTTCCAGGTTATGGATATGTTAGTGGCTGTGTTCAGGGTGAAGTTGTAAATGTTTTCTATTTAGCTTTCTTTACTCTAAGAGTTATGTTGAAACCCTGTGTGTGTGTGTGTGTGTGTGTGTGTGTGTGTGTGTGTGTGTGAGAGAGAGAGAGAGAGAGTGAGAGAGAGAGAGAGAGAGAGAGAGAGGAGAGAGCACAGTCTTTTCTACATGTGAATTCTGAGACTTGCCTGCAATGTAGATTATTGTATATACTGTAAACATGAGTGTTGGGTGGGTGTGTGGACAAGGCTGGGGTGCTCAGAGGTGTTCAGGAAATGTATCTCTCATCTTACAAGTGGACTAGGTTTGGGTGAAGCTGATGATTATCAGTTGCTCTTTAGAGTGTGGTCATTATGACTGGAAATTGCCCACAATGATTTTTTACTGGTTTTGAATGTAGGAGGCCTTTCTTTGCAGGGATGCAGTTTAAGCGTGCAGGTATTTGGCATTATGTAGGAATGATCACAAATACAAATTGACTTGTAAATAATCCACCTACACTGAAATTTATACTTAGAGTGCACATTTAAAGCAATATTGAGTTAAAAAAAACAAGCTTATAAACAATAAAATACCTAAGTGTTGGTTTCTGTAACATTGCTGTCTTGTCCAAAGGAGGGATTGCTCTTCTGGTGTCTCAGTGTCTTATGTGTGTGTGTGTGTGTGTGTGTGTGTGTGTGTGTGTGTGTGTGTGTATGTGTGTGTGTATTTAAGAAAAAAATTTTAATTCACTTTACATACCAACCACAGATCTCCCTCTCATCCCTCCTCCTGCTCCCCTGAAAGTCTTTCCCCCTCCCCAACCCACCCCCATCCCTTCCTCCAAAAGGATAGGGGCTCCCATGGGGAGTCAGCAAAGCCGTCTCAGTGTCTTACATTGTAAGTCAACATTAATAGATATTTTGCACCTTGATAATTGTTTTATTGAATATCTAAGACCTATTTAAAAAGAATGAACAATGTTTTTAAATTGCCTTTTTACTTTAATAACAATTTAGTTGGAAGAAGCTTAAATTGAGAACTGAATTATCCAAAGTGCCATGAGGGTTATGCAAGTACACATGGTGTGGGCCTAGCATTGTGTGCAAGAAAGTACACAGTGCGATAAAGCTCTCCAGCTGCATGCACTAGTGTATCTCAAAACTCTACTGAGAATTCAGAAATAGAGCTTTGCCATACATCCAGCAGAGGGCAGTAGAACCCCACTTTAGTGTATTCTGCAGGTTGCCTTTCACAGGAGGGCAGTTTGCTTGGGGTTCTGAAACTTTCAGGCCTGACACATAATTGTGAACATTAAACATTCTGAGGAGGGACATAAAATGTATTGTGAGGTCAATGGAATCCTTTGTCAAGACTTCTCTAGAGATCTGACCCTTTGTTACGACAATGCAGAATGCTGAAGAATGCCTGTCACTCCCTGGCTTATATTATCTTGTACTGTGGGAATTTCATTGGCCAAATGTTTTTGTGTATGTATTTTTTATTGTGATTTAAGTATAATGATATTCTGGGTGTATATCAGGATGATTTCTTTCCTGGTTGTCAATAATGAATTATGCTTTTCATTTTTTGCTGCTGGCCTTACTAAGCATGCCAGACAAGTGCTGGACCACAGAGCTGTGTCCCAAGCCCATTGTTATCAAATTTTGTCCCAACGTCATTTGACACTTCACATTCTCTTGAGCAACGTGGTATTAGCCTGTGACAAGATCGAGGGAGATTTATATTCTTTCTCCTTAATTCTCCACTCTCCTTCCTCTCTCTAGATTTCCTTGGGAGCTGCAGGCAGTTGGACTTGAGTGGGAAATGTAGACAGTTTATTTGCTTGTAAGAGAAACGAATTCTCACAAGGCAAAAT